>OZ025219.1:7346387-7481387 GCA_964019055.1 Anthopleura xanthogrammica | reverse complement strand
TTTCGACTTGTACCAATAAATACTGGCAAAAACATAAAGAAGAGAAAAAGAAAAGAAAAGAAAAGAAAAGAAAAGAAAAGAAAAGAAAAGAAAAGAAAAGAAAAGAAAAGAAAAGAAAAGAAAAGAAAAGAAAAGAAAAGAAAAGAAAAGAAAAGAAAAGAAAAGAAAAGAAAAGAAAAGAAAAGAAAAGAAAAGAAAAGAAAAGAAAAGAAAAGGAAAAGAAAAAGAAAAAGAAAAGAAAAGAAAGGAAGGAAGGAAGGAAAAGAAATCCTACGCATAGATATTGGAAATTTTTCCCATGCTACCTGAAGATTGGCTTCGTCCTGATATCCTCCATAGATAAAACATTATTTTCAATGGCATTATGGATAGCGATGGCAAGCTAAAGGTACGATATAAAACAGGGGAAATATATGTCAAACTACAGATCATAGAGGAAATCAATACAAGAAATAGCAATATATAAACTGGATGGATGGATGGATGGATGGATGGATGGATGGATGGATGGATGGATGGATGGATGGATGGATGGATGGATGGATGGATGGATGGATGGATGGATGGATGGATGGATGGATGGATGGATGGATGGATGGATGGATGGATGGATGGATGGATGGATGGATGGATGGATGGATGGATGGATGGATGGATGGATGGATGGATGGATGGATGGATGGATGGATGGATGGATGGATGGATGGATGGATGGATGGATGGATGGATGGATGGATGGATGGATGGATGGATGGATGGATGGATGGATGGATGGATGGATGGATGGATGGATGGATGGATGGATGGATGGATGGATGGATGGATGGATGGATGGATGGATGGATGGATGGATGGATGGATGGATAGTTGGATGGTTGGATGGATGGATTGATGGATGAATGGATGGATGCATGGATGCATGGATGCATGGATGCATGGATGCATGGATGCATGGATGCATGGATGCATGGATGCATGGATGCATGGATGCATGGATGCATGGATGCATGGATGCATGGATGCATGGATGGATGCATGGATGGATGCATGGATGGATGCATGATGGATGCATGGATGGCTGCATGGATGGATGCATGATGGATGCATGGATGGATGCATGGATGGATGCATGCAGGCATGCATTATTGGATGGATGCATGGATGGATGGATGGACGGAGGGAGGGAGAGAGGGAGGGATGGATGGATGGATAGATGGATGGATGATCATTGTACCTCTTTATTTGTAAAGTCCAAACAAGGTGCAACATTCTCTGCATATATTCTATTAAGGAACGGCTGATCATGTGACATAGAATTCTCATCCATCCACTGTAAAAACTCTCTAAACATTATAACATCCACCTGTAATATCAACAAAGAAAACACAGTTAGTCCAATGAGTACCATTACCTTGGCATTGTATGGGCAATGAAACCTGTCAAAGTTGCTCTCTAAAGGTAGGGGAAGCACTAGAAAGGAGGGGAGAGAGGTAAAATTGGAAACAAAATAGAAAAGATATTTTTTACAACCATCACTCCCCGTCGGGGCTCTTCTGTGAGGTTCGCTCCACACACATTACCACTACATTCTATATTTACAACATACAACACTCAACTCACATGTTGATTTTTACGGAGGGAGGAAAACCAGAGAACCTGGAGAAAAACCCTCGTGGCAAGGGAGAGAACAACACTTAAAAAAACTCAACTCACATATGATCCAGCCCGAGCCGGCGCTCAAACCCGGATCACAGCGGTGAGAGGCGAGGGGTAAACCACTACGCCACCCATGCCACCTATAGAATATTGGTATTTGTGAATATTTTGATGCTGAAATAAGGCTAACCCTTATGAGTTATTAATCAAGAAACAAGGTGGTATTTTACGAATTCAAAAATGGTCTATTCGAAGATTGGTCTCTGGATTCTCCAGTTTTCATCCCTTTAAAATATCGAAAAAAATTATTTTGGGCACTATGATTTGCCTATGCTAGCTGCCAGTATTCCTGCCATTGTAAACTTCATAACAGGAATGATATTAAATCAATTTAGAGTTGAAGATAAAAATTGAAGGATAATTTACCTCTGGTTCATCTGGGTTGTGAAAGTCCCTTGGTCTCTTCCCTTTACAACGACCATGATTTTTAGGTACAGCAGCATCACAATCATATGAGCCACAGTCAGAACAGGGGGCAAGGTGTTCTTCACTGTGTCGTCGACGCCAGCTCTTGGGATTGCCTGGTGTTTGTGATACGACAAGAGCTTTAAGAGCATTCACTTCTGCTTGTAACATGTCCACCTAGAATGGAAAATGGAAAATGGGAATTGAAAGGAATCATATTTTATTAACATTATCTTTGAACTGGACATACGTACTGACACATGTTCACGGGTATGGGCATAAAAAAATTTTGGTCATGCTCATGAAGAAGTTTTCTTCAAACCCTTTCTCCAATTTATTCTCCACAATAAAATACTTTTGTATGAGTGATATTTTGATGCTCAATGCTCATGGACAGATCTAGGAATCTGAGTAGGGGGAGGGGGTCTCTCAAAATCAAGAAGATTTGTACATACACACATGTACATGCAGCCGAGTAGGAACTGTGCATTGCCCACATAAGAAAACTGCTATAAAACATATGCATTTATATAATTTACCTTGTTATTTGCCTCTATTAATACTTTTTCTGCACAATCTTGTTTTAATCTTGCTTGATGGACCATTCTATGTGCCTCCTATTGGAAGAGATCTACACATTAAATCCACACAGAACAACAACAACACTAATCATTAACTAAGAACTTTTCTCCCTTCAGTATTTTTTTACTTAAGGGGTTCAAGGTACTGTATCTGTGGTCAAACAGATTGACAGATTGACCAAGGGACTGAACAGATTAGAAAAGATTCAAGAAGGGATGCCTGCAGGAAACCTATTAAGAGTTGTGCACAGTACCAGAGCTGGCAGATCCAGAATGATTTCAAGAAGGGTGGAAAGGCATCAAATAGCATCCTTTTAGATTTTACCTTAAAATGTTCCTACAATTCTTATGATTTTTTACCACAAAGGGGGTAGCTAGGCAACCAATCTACCCCCTAGATTCCCTTTAGTACATGTACATAATATATACATGTAATTTGTTTTCAAGAAATGATAATGTATCTGAAGAAGACAATTGTATGTACCTGAAACAAGCTCGCAGTTAGTTCCTCTAATTCTGATTCCAGTTCATTCCGTATTCTAGAAAGCTTGTCGCACTGTTCATCTTTAAGTTTGAGTTCCTAAAAAACAACAAACATGTAAGGTGATGATCAAGTGTAGTGTAGCGGTAGAGCATTCCCTTCTCACCTCTGGGGTCTCAGGTTTAAATCCTGGACTTGGCATTACAGTACATATTTTGGGGCATTTCCACTTTCCTCCCCCTCAAATTAAAGCCCAACAAATAAAATTTCAATTCAATCTGTCAGTTAGTGATGTCCTCATTTAGATTAGTTCTGACGTTGTTTCAAGGTTTGATAAATTTGGTGTTTAGAAAGCTTTATTGACAATGCAACGGCAGTAAAATTTGAGCAACAAAGTCCATTCTGGGTTCTAGGGAATGAGCAAGCAAGAGACTATGGCAAATGTGTCATATTAGGGATAATTACTTGCAGGCTAATACAGTCTTCTTGTAGACTCTTTGAATTCATGTTACCTGTTGTGCTAGATTTAGTTCTTCTTTGAGTCGTTCATAAGCATGTGCTTTGACCTCTTCCCTACTGGGTGTCACGTGACCATTTTGGGACTGTGATGACGAGAGCCGATCATCAGAGACACATACGCTACAAAGAAATCAAATACTGACGTCACATATATGCATACTGGTCATCATACAAAATGCTAGAAGCTAGACCACTATGGAACATGTTCCCTATCAGCACAAAAGGCCTACGGAGTGGGATAATACTAATAATCTGATCACATCACATACACTGCAGGAAACCAATCTGTCCAGTATTAACCCTCCTTTGGAAATTCCCCTCCCGTTTAAACCAGGGGAGGTATGGATGTTTTCATGCACAACAGAAATTTTATTTCAAAGCACAAAAAATTATATTGAAAGGAAAAAAAAATGTGTGGCATTTGTAGCATTAGCTGTCTAATTTTTCAAGGTCAAATATGTATACTTTAATTAAATTACTTATAAATAATTTTTATCTGTCTTCAGTAATATTTCCTGTTCTGATTATCAGCAAACTGTGTGGTCCTTACTGTATAGCTGATCTTGATCTCATGTGCAAGCCAACCTCCCCTCCCCTCTCCTCCAGTAGCTGACATACTACCCCCTCCCCCAACACACAAACACACCACTAAATCCTGGACAGCTTGTTGACATGTACTGTATATACTATATGACTGTGGAGGTCAATTTAGTATTGGTCTAATGTTTTCACAAGTATTAGTCTCAGACAGCATTTTCAAAACATCACGGTTGCATTACAGTACATATTCAATGGATGTCACATAAACGCAAGGCATAACCAAATAGAAAATAACATGGTTTCAAATTAAACTGTGTCTGTGTAAACAGAGCCTTAACATTTCAGCTGTACTTATGACAGCCTCTTTAAAGTCAACACAAGTTTTTAATACAAATGTTTAAACTGTAAAACTATGTCTGTGTCATTCATATCATATACATGTACCATCTGGTCTACTCTACTCAATGTTAGTATAATTTGGCACAAAGTTTGGCACATTTGATCACATTTGAACACCTGTTACTTTGCACCTTAGAAGTAATAAATTATTATTATATAATTTTAGACTTGAATATAAAGTATCGCACACTGTGATTGGTTGCTCGACCAGTGATGATGAGAGGATATTCACGGTTTAAGCAGTAATTATGAGGTTTGCCTGAATGGAAATAATAATAAAAAATTTTTTTTTTATCCTCAATTCCATCTTTTCTCTGATATTGAATTCTAAAATTATACTAAAGCAATTATTCACTTCAGACTCGGTGGTGAATATTTCCCTTGACTACGTCGTTAAAAATATGCCTCCACATACTTATGTTATAATGTGATGTTTGCTATTTGGCAGGTCATCACCAGACATATATGCATTTAATATGCATAACTGTGATATGCAAAATTCTTAACCCTGAATAACTCAATTCTTGTATGTTAAATTTCAATGATTAAATTTCATATTTCAGACAATTCTCCAAAATCTCATTATATCAATCACACTTTCCCCAAGGGATAAAAATCTTCTGCAGTACTAGCATTTGAATAGATATTTATACAAATGGTTTTATACATGAATATACATTATAAACAAAATAGTTGATGAATTGATTAAGCAATAGCCACTGAAAATGTCACGCTACAAAAATTTATTTTACATAATTATTTATCCAATTACTTACCTTCCGTTAATAAATATTTCATTGTCAGAGTCTACACTTGCTTGAGAATTTTCTCTTAAAGATCCTGTTTTCCTTCTAGTCTTTACTTTAGTTTGTAGAGACATGTTGCTGCACGTTCTTGGTCGAATACTCGAACCGAAAATATCAGGTTCACTTGTTGAGCGATCTAAATGCCCTTCAGGGATGCCGAGAAACTCTGAATCCATTGTTTATGAAGCAATATAAATACAATTATCGTCGAAGGCAGTTGAAATGAGCCAAAGGTTTGGTAAATATTGATAGCAAGGAGAGAAGATTAGTAGTGATTTGTGAAAACTCCAGGCAATTCCTCTGGCCTTCTTCAATGTAAACAAACCTTCAAGAATCTTCCAAATTATTCCACCAATGGACTTCTAACTTGTTATTCGTCGAAGTTCAAACCATTTTAGACAGTACCAGAGTCTTGTGGGATTACGACCATTCAGATAAAAACCTCAGATCTGATTAAAAGTTTTAAAGTAAGCTTATAGGTATTTTTAGTCTCGTATTCACCAGATGGACAAATGGCCATTAAGAACCCACAGTTTTGCTCCTTTATCCAGCTCAGATGTCTTTAGAAGTCAGGATATAGGTACGATAAGAACCTCTTATAGTTCTCAAAGTAATCATGAACTATATATAGTAGAGATTAAATCTTTTGTAGGACTTCGGAAATCTTGAGAGAAGTAAACTCCAATGCTCTTTTGAATTCAAACTGCTTTGGTGTGAGTTGGTTTTGAGGCAAAATTTCAGACCAAATTCTTCCTTAGACGTCGTGTTACCTTGAAAACAAGGAGTTTACATGACTGATAACCTTGTCCTATATAATATATAGGAAGACACTCTGAACTTTTAACACAAAGACGTCAAAAAAAATCACATTTTTTGTCTGGGATATTTTTGTGTCAGCAAGTAACAGGTTCAGACATCCATGGTCGAGTGGGACTGGGGACTATAGCGTGATTTTAAACCGAATTGTTCGGGATTCGGTCGGTCCCGATTCGGCTTTAGATCGATTATCACACCTTTTCCCCTGTTTTCCATTTCTCAGTTGCTTCATCTATTTCCATTCATGGACAGCTTTACCTTGATGAGCCGTGCACGATGGGATTGATAATAAATATGGAATTTTAAGAGGTATCCCATGATGCAATCTCACCTTTCAGTAAAGTATCCAATGATGTATTATCTCCTGATAATGTTTCCCCTCAAGGTATCCCATGATGCAATCTCACCATTCAGTAAGGTATCCCATGATGCATTATCTCCTGATAATGTTTCTCCTCAAAGTATCCCATGATTCACGTCTCCCCTTCATTTTGGTATCAGGATGCAGATCCCTGCACATGGTATCCCATGATGCATTTCCATCCTTATATATCCCATGATGCATTCGATGCATTGTGGTATACCATGGTTTATTCCACACCATAGAAAATACAGCCAATCAGAAAGCAGAAAATCCATTGTATATTCGCCGGTATTTCAATCTTCCTTCCCATCATGCACTGCGCGTTGAATCTACGCATTTGTATTTTCTATGGTGTGGGATAAAATAGTTATACAATGGTTTCGAGTGGCATACCGTGGATATCCCACTCGTCACTCGTATTTTCTTTGTATACACACTCGCCTAAAGGCTCGTGTGTATACTAGAAACTAGAAGTGACACGTGGGATATTCCACGGTATGCCACTCGAAACCATTGTATAACTAGTATGCATTCCCCTTCATTATGGTATCCCATAATGCATTTTGCCCTTCAATAAAGTATCCCATGATGCATATCCCCCTCATATTGTTATCCAAAGATGCCGCACTTTTGTCCCACAGTGATAAAATATCCCTCATTATTTAAGATAACATCTGATACATTGATCACATGAGGTGCATGATATATCATATGCATGCATGCCTCTTCAGTAAACACTATTAAGCCCATTAGCTGTCGATTCACTGTTTTTATTCAAAGGATCCTAGCTAATCGATTATCAACAAATAATATTCCTATATTTTTTTCGATTCAATTCCTTTTCGTCGTCAATTGTATTTTAGAATGTCAAAAATATCTTAATATTAATTTAATTTTATCTATCGCTAAGCATAGCGTAGTGGGTTTGAGAGAATATCTTCAACAGTATTCCATAATCTCCTCTGTTCGACACCCCTCGATACAACACTCTTCGTAGTAGTCTGTTGGTCTTGAGGGTTCGCCATTTTCACTTCGCTTGAACTTTCTACCTCGTAAGAAACTTTTGGCCTTCAGGCTCGTCTCTATTGGATTTGAAGCTAAAAGAAAGAGAGATATACATCACCGTTTGCAAAAGATAAGTATGCTTCTATGATATTAGGCAACAACTGGGCTACGAGTTCAGTTGGCAAAATTAAGGAAGCAAGGAAGCAAGGAAGCAAGGAAGCAAGGAAGCAAGGAAGCAAGGAAGCAAGGAAGCAAGGAAGCAAGGAAGCAAGGAAGCAAGGAAGCAAGGAAGCAAGGAAGCAAGGAAGCAAGGAAGCAAGGAAGCAAGCAAGCAAGCAAGCAAGCAAGCAAGCCAACAAGCCAAAGAAGCAGGATGGAAGGAAGCAAGCAAGCAAGGAATGGAACGGAAGTAAAAAGAGAAAAAATGGGATCATGGATAACCGATGCTGAGGGACAAAACCATTGCCTGCAGTTATAGCCTTGGCGTTCGCCTTCCCTCCCCTCTCCGTTCCCCGACATTCTCCACTTCTATTGAGATTAGAGAACACAAATTCAAGTGCGACTTGCCGCAAGTCTATACCTGAAGTCTACAACTACATCAATTAGGGATAGTTGCTATAGTAACATAGAAACAGGTTTGTGGCTTACCATCATTAATTGCCGACTTGCGCACTGTGACGCCACACTCTCTGTTTAAAATTTGATAGAAGTCGTAGTGTGAAATACAAAACTTAAATTCCTTTTTTTTACAGTAGACGATGGTTAGGCAACAGACGAGGCAGAGACACAGCGATAGAACACGTCCAGATGCCATAGTGATATGGATGGAAATCACCCGAGGAGTAAGACTGAAAAAGAGAAAATGAAATGATTGATCATGGGGCTAAACGAAAGAAGAGAAGAGCCACCTCGTATATATATGTATCCTTACTCAGTGACAATTTTATACTCAGTATAATTTCCAAGGGATTTTACTTTCAGGGATTATCGATAAACATACAATCTATCTGTCTAGTGGTGTCGAATTTGCTGTGTCAAATAATTCAATCCGCGGCCACCCTGTCTGGGAAGTTTATTACATTCTTCTATCAATCAAGATAAGTACAGCCTCAAGCTGAACCGATTCGGATCTGTCAGTTATTCTTAAGCCTATGGAAAACTGAAGGTTAAAGTAGATTGCCGTGGTTACTCCAGCTACAAGTACTTGTCTTATGTCCGAAGGAGCAACGAACGTGCGCAGCGTCTTGCCACCATGCGTGCTGCTTCCTGTTATGAACAGTAACGTCAATTCGCAGGTAAAGCAGCTTAAGCTAACTGCATTAAACAAAATCAAAACAAGCGTGCCCGAAAACGGCTGGGGAATGAGCTGCAAGGTCCGGGGATCTTGCTGATTTTATTTGCTTGCACGGCTGCAATATAACCAAGCTAATGACCCTTACATAAATATTCCACAACAGTGGAAATGCAGTATGGCACGTCGTCCGAGTGATCGTATTGATATATAAAACTGTACTGAGCGACTGAATTGGTAAGTGCGCAACTACTATCCATGTCTCCCCGAGAACCCTACATGGCTGCAATATGGATATATGAAACTATACTGAGCGAATTGGTAAGTAAGCAACGACTATCCATGCCACCCTGAGAACCCTAGATATATGTCCACCGGACCACGATACTGAGAGTACGACGGACTAAGATCTGCAGTAACTATACACTTCACACTAATCACTGACATCATGGGACAAACCAACAACTGAACTTGTAAAGTATGACAAAAATTAGACAAGAAAAATAATCAAGTCCCTTAAAAAATCGCGACGAAGAAACACTTCTAGTAATCAGCAAAAATTCTGAATAAATGTGTAAGAGATTCAAAATCTATCCAGGCTTTAGGTTGTTGGCTTGAAGTCAACGCGAATCGGTTGCAAGTATGACGTGCGTTTTCCAATTAAAGGAAGACACTTGAGAATTAATGAAACCCTTGACTTTAACAAGATCAGGTCTTTAAAGTAACCAGTGATAACAAACAAAAATTTACGTTTATTTGTCTTATTACTGGATGTTAACTTTGATTGGATAGTACAACTTTTAAGTGATTTTTGAGGTCGTAGACTGCTGAGTTTCACAAAAGTCGTACATAGTAATGATGCTGGTTGGTAATAAATTGCCAATCCATATAACGGATTAAAGGAACTTTAGTATGCTGTAGAGAGAAGTCACGGGATATTTATTGTTGTCACGCTAAGTTTTGGAAAAAGTTTTGCGTTAGAGGAAAAATGACTAGCGCAACTAATCAAAATATATACGAGGAGATACAGATCTTAGTTAACCAATGTGTCGTAACTGTCAGTCGAAAACTAAGTTTGTATCCGGCGTAAAAGTACGTGCCCCATCACCCGGAGGATCATAGAGGCTTTCCTGGTTCCTTAATTACTGAACTGAAAAAGTGTTAGCATCAAGAATGATAAAATTCGTAAAAAGATGAGAATTAGCATCGGCGATTTTGAAGAGCTTTATCTACTTCCTTATTTTGATGTAAAATTAGATCTTTGAAAAGCTCCTGGACTTGATCCATGGCCACTGTGGATGGTTCTTTGGGAGATAGATTCAATTCTAGTGCAGATGTAGTCCAATTTGATGGCCAATTCTATCCTTAATTACCTAGCATCATAATCCATTAAAAAAAACAGTTCAAAGGCGACAAGTGAAACGTCTTTGGCCGAATACGAAATTATTCTTAAACCATGGATACCTGAAGCGGAAGCTCGAAACTTCAGATGTAAACTGCCGAGCAATTAACTGAAACTCTCGGCTTACGACTGAAAGAAATATGAAAATATACAAATAATTTGTACTATAGGCTTAATAAACAACCGCCCTTTAGTTAATCGTATGACTAGGAAAATACTTTTTCCAAGATCGAAAACTTGTCAAAAAATCAGTATAAATACATTTATATGTCAGAACGAGGCGAGTGTTCTTTGTGTCACCACGAGGCTTGGCTTTGCTTCGATGTTCGCTACAACCAATTGTCCAAAGAGTTATCATTGTGTAATTATTATCCCGATCATGACTTCTATAAAATATATGTAATGTTCTGCTGTAATGTGTGGTTCTTCTTTCGTGATATATAAACTATAAATTGAGCTATAAGTAAGCCGAGTCCAAAGTATAGACAATACTTGGGGAGTGCTTCTGATAAGCCATGGCAGGATGGACCACCCTGCTACTGATGCTGTCTGATTTTCGGCGCGTAAATTTTTCAAACGAAATTAATAAAAGTCAAAAATGTGTAAGATACTGAATGAAAATTACAGAAGCTTTTCTCAATGAGAGTTATATGTAATTAAAGAGCCCATTTTCAAAGTGGTTTGTAATCAGGCTATAGGAAATGATAAGATCAAATGTTGGAGCACCTGACTGACTGAATTCTGGTATTAAGCCGCGCGTAGGAAGTTTTCATTTTAACCGCCTTATTCAATAACTCGCTGTGCTCGTATTTACAAATAAATACATGGTTAAGCTATAGAGACGTTCTTGGTGAGCCAATAAAGATAGATTTACTATGAACGTCTTTGAAAAATAAAACAAAGCATAATCAGTCGTAAAATAGTTCATAGTTCATTGGTATACTATACTATAAAACATGTTCTAATGTATGTGTTGAGACAGAATAATCAAAAAAGAAAAAGTATCAATTCATGAGCTTTCAGTACGTATACAATACCGACAGAAAAAGATACAGAAACGCAAAGAAAGCGTATTCAAGACAAAACCACGTATACCAGTGGCAGGGCTCTCAATATAACCCTTATTTTCGATTCAATAGCTTTTACAATTCAAGTATAGCTACATGAAGGTTAAACTGGGTATAGCTTACTTGTGTTTACTTACTAATTGATCCAAATGACTGTTATTCTTAATCTATAAATCCAATATAGGTGCTGTGAAGAAAAATGTGTATTATTAGATCGCTTAGTAAGTTGCCGTTGTCTCATCGATCCCTGGCAGCTCTCCGATGAAGAGATATTGAGACAAGTAAAACTGAATTTGATCTTACAACGTCAATCATAGTGTAGCATATTGTCGATGATATTCAAGACAATGGTGAAAATCAAGAAAGCGAACTTGTGTCAAAGAATTTAAAGAAATTGTGAACGCTGAAAAAATTCGTTAAAATAAAAATTGCGTACCTTTCTCTGAAGTATCCCCAAACGGATATTTTTACTTTATAGCTCTGTAAATATATATTTATCTAAGTTGGGTAATCGCCAGTCTAGAGGGCTACGAGTGAAAGCTAAAATACTATCATTCTATTGGCGGCAAGCATTTTTAATTGAAGGTTGTACAACACAAAGGGGAAAGAGTAGGAGCCTTGATGACGTAAACAAACTCTCATCTACCAATCGAAACACTGGAAAACGTGAAACAAATTAAATGAAAAAAGAGAAGTGATTATAAATATTTTGGAAGAGAAGAATCGAAGTATTTTGGTCAGTGGGCGTCGGGCGACTATAGGCCGTTGTATCGACTGTGACTCTACGATTTCGACGAGTGTGGTCTGTTATCGCTAAAGAAGAAGAGATAAGCCTCGTTGAGTTAAATTAAAGATATGGTTGTATATTAAAAAGGGTGGCACATATTGGCAAAGTATCAATTTGCTGGTGCAAATTTGCTTACAAGATTTTGAAGCAGGCATTCATCGTTGATGTGCATGCAAAAATATTTTATCCGCACACTTGATAACTCTTTTCTCGGTCCATTTTCGTCCATTAGGAAGACTGACAAGAAAGAATAAAGCAAAAAACAAAAAAAAACTATTTTGCATGCTTCGTCCATGATAAGTAATACAAACTAGTTTACACTTGATTGTTAGATTTAGAACACACAATGATTCTTAAGCCGCTAAGTTTGAAGCCAGCCAATGTTCGAGATGGTTACACTTAATAAAACATTAATTTGGCTTGGCTAGTTCACGTTTGAGGTGATATGAATGGTCTATAATATATCTTTTTCTCTTGTCAAATTTCTGCCAAATTCAGCATGTTTTTCTGCTTACTATGCAAAAAAAAAAAAAAATGAAAAATAAAAAATAGAAAATAGAAGAAGAATGATAACAAGTCCGTTTCAAATCTGTCAAGTTAAAAAAACGTATCGGAGATTCATCCAGAACGTACAGGAAGTAACTCCTTACAGCACCTTTTTAGCCCATAATGTTGTTCACCAGTTATTTGGGTGAAAATCCTATTATATGCGTGGGAGGCTGGCAAGAATGGCTTTTTAAAGTACATTGGTATTATTAACAAAAGAACTTTCTTGAGAAACAAGAAGGTACTGGATTGTTAATGGGTTCAAATGTGTAGTGTTTCGCAAAAATGTGTCGAAATACTCTATTGTTAAACAAACTGTCATTGTTAAGAAGTTCGATGTACAACTTTTTTGACAGCTATTTATATAAGACAACATTTTATTTTAAGCGTTGTTTGTAAGTTCTTTATTGACAGCAGAAGCTTGGCTCCGCCAGTCTCGTCAACGAGTTGTGGTAGACATGACACTTAAGTAAAAGAAAGCCGTCGCAAGGGAGGAAATATCAAAGACTTAACGATGGCTAACACACCTGCTGAGATATTAAGCAAAAATATACTAAATGACTGACAAAAGGTAAAACGTTTATATATTGGGTCGTTGTTATGGGGACTAGATACTGAATAAATGAGGTCAAAGGGGGAAGGTGAGGTTAAAGGGGGTCCAGATACTAAATGAATGGAACATGAGGTTAAAGAGGGTCCAGATACTCAATGAATGGAACATGAGGTAAAAGGGGGTCTAGATACTCAATGAATGGAACATGAGGTCAAAGGGGGTCTAGATACTCAATGAATGGAACATGAGGTCAAAGGGGGTCTAGATACTCAATGAATGGAACATGAGGTCAAAGGGGGCCCAGATATTCAATGAATGGAACATGAGGTCAAAGGGGGCCCAGATACTCAATGAATGGAACATGAGGTCAAAGGGGGCCCAGATACTCAATGAATGGAACATGAGGTTAAAGAGGGTCTAGATACTCAATGAATGGAACATGAGGTCAAAGGGGGTCTAGATACTCAATGAATGGAACATGACGTTAAAGAGGGTCTAGATACTCAATGAATGGAGCATGAGGTCAAAGGGGGCCCAGATATTCAATGAATGGAACATGAGGTCAAAGGGGGTCTAGATACTCAATGAATGGAGCATGAGGTCAAAGGGGGCCCAGATATTCAATAAATGGAACATGAGGTCAAAGGGGGTCTAGATACTCAATGAATGGAACATGACGTTAAAGAGGGTCTAGATACTCAATGAATGGAGCATGAGGTCAAGGGGGGTCCAGATATTCAATGAATGGAACATGAGGTCAAAGGGGGTCTAGATACAGAATGAATGGAACATGAGGTCAAAGGGGGTCCAGGTACTCAATGAATGGAACATGAGGTCAAAGGGGGTCCAGATACTCAATGAATGAAACATGAGGTCAAAGGGGGTCCAGATACTCAATGAATGGAACATGAGGTCAAAGGGGGTCCAGATACTCAATGAATGAAACATGAGGTCAAAGGGGGTCCAGATACTCAATGAATGAAACATGAGGTCAAAGGGGGTCCAGATACTCAATGAATGGAACATGAGGTCAAAGGGGGTCCAGATACTCAATGAATGAAACATGAGGTCAAAGGGGGTCCAGATACTTAATGAATGGAACATGAGGTCAAAGGGGGTCCAGGTACTCAATGAATGGAACATGAGGTCAAAGAGGGTCATTACATTGATAAAATACTAGACTAGCCTAGGTTCATGTGGTGTAATCGTATTCATTTTATAAACCTAGAAAACTGCCAAAGTCTTTCTGAAAAAATGGGCGGAAATTGCTTCCCTAAATCGATACACTTGTCCAGGTTAAAAGCTTAATACGGCTGACACTTTGACAATGAAGTCAGTCGACTGGCCATCGATCTTTCACTAGGCCGGATCAAATTTACTTTTCAGCAAAATTTTTGAAATTGTCGGGCGCACAAAAATAGACACTTTTTTTTTTAAACAAGCTAATAGTACTGGAGACGATTTGCTTGGTTGTGTACGTGACGGACGGAGAGAATGTCCGCTCTAGCAATAACATAGATAACTATATTTTGATCTTAAAACATTATCGGAATTATAAACAAGAGGATAGCAAGTGTTTGGTTGTGGCGTGAAATTGACAGATGAATGGTTGATTTGTAAAAGAATAAAACAAATTGACAAAATAAACTGGTTTGATGTCAACTATAGTATGGTCATTTATCACAATAGATATTTTTCATTTTTTTTTCTTTCTTTCTTTCTTTCTTCCATTCTTTCATTGTTTCTTTGTTTCTTTGTTTCTTTCTTTTTCATTCTTACTTTCATTCTTACTTTTTATTTCTTCCTACCTTCCTTCCTTCCTTTCCTTTCTGAGTTCCTTTCTTTCTGTCTTTCCTTCCTTAATTCTTACTTTTTTCTTTCCTTCACTTTGTACTTTTGCTTTTTATTTTAGTTTTTTATCTTTCTTTCTCTTTTCTCTCTTTTTCATTTCATATTTATTTCTTCATACTTTCTACTTGTTGTTTTTTTGTTCTCCCATCCCCTCATTCCCCCCCCCCCCCCCAAAAAAAACGTTGCTTGTATAACGTTTCCATTGTTGTACTTGAATCCCTAGACGTATTTGATTGCCAGGAAGTGCAGTCACTATATATTACTTCAAGAGAGCATAAATAAGAGAGGGAAACTTCTTAATACCACGCGCGCCATGTGAATTCTCGGTTGGGCTATTTTTAGCATCCAAAGTCGTTTGGCTTTTTTCGACAAAATCTATTAGATAAAGTAAAAAGATCAGGATTGGCTATTTTCTGTTCTCTGATAAAACACAACTGAGGCTGTTGAACACTCAAAAAGACGCGAAATTTATGTTTTTCCCAAAAAATCTTTACATGCCTTCGCTACTTCCAGGTTTGGATGAAACACACAATTTTTGACGCACAGGAGTAGGGTATGGCGATAATTGTTTGTACGCGGATGCTAAAAATAGCCCAACCAGGAATTCACATGGCGCGCGTGGTATTAAGAAGCTGCCCTCTCTTATTTATGCTCTATTGATTACTTCTAATGTGCTCACCATAACTTACAATTTCCCGCCCGCCCGCTACTTTGGTGATTTTTGACAGCTTTTTTAAACCTCTTATTTTGTGTGGGCAATTGGGAAACTAATGCTGTAAATAGATACTTAGATCAAGAATTTCCTTGAGTAGTTGTGTACAGGCCGGTAGCGTGCTTCCAGAGCGGGGGGAGGGGGTACTGGTAACATAATTGATGAAGCATTTGTAAAATATCGTAATGTATAAGGGTAGATCCAATGTTGAGGAAAAAACTGGGTCGAATTGGCGTTGAAGTGCATCGTGGGACTGTTTTAGGGGAGATATTTCCAAGATTGCGTCTATTTCGTCCCCTAAAACAGTCCCACAATGCACTGCAATGGGGGATTCAGAATCACCCTTAAAAAATCTCAAGCACCCCTGACCCACCCTAGCGCGTCCTATGGTCTTAGCCAATGATTGCTTTGACGAGTGACATGTTTTATTTTGATTCGCTATTAATTACTTCTATAACGTATTGTAAGTTTGAATGTTTTCTTTGTCTTTCAATAAGCTCTAAGGTTGCAACTTCTTTTGATAAAATTGATGAAAATTACAATTTAGTAAAATTAACATTACAAATAAATTAAAATCATTAACTTATTTGTAACCCTTGAAAAATGTGGATCCCTAAGTTTTCATATATCATATAGCCGTTATTTTCTCGATACGGTAGATGATGGTTAAGCAGGCATCATCTATTCTTATCCAAGCATGTACAAGGGCCCCCAAGCAGAGAGAGAACGCTTTCTAGTGTGATCGACTGTGTCATATAAACAGTTTGGTCACGCGACCCAAAGTTCAATTATTACACACTTATCACATATTCACCGGATTCATTAGATGCTTAAACATCTTGAACTAAAAGGAATAAGCTTTCATTCTAGCAGACTTAGTTTGTCAAAGTTTTTCAAATAATATTGAGTGATAGTCACCCGATCAGTTGTGGAAACTTATTGACTTCAGCAATACCGAATCCGTCGTTAATGCGGACAAGTTACCGAAGCTAATCGATTGAACTCTAACTGCTTTGAATAGGCTTTCTTTATGAATGATTGACAATAAAAATGTACGTGAAATCAGGTATTTTAGAAGTTGCTAAAGTAACTCAGTGGTAAACACGTTTTCTAGGGTGGGACTACCAGCTAGAGTTAAGACAAGCTGTTATCATAAGCAACACTAGTTGGTATTGGCATGGGTGGATTAAAAAAAATGAATTCAAAATTACTTGCAACGCGATTTAACTTAGTAGAATCGTCAACTTTTTGAAAGGAAAACCAGCCCCTCAGTCGAAAAGAGGGCTTTTATGAGCGTACGATTGTCAGGGCTAATTCGAAATCGTGAAAGAAACCGCGTGCAAGTAAAGTAATGTAAGGTTGAGAAATTATGATTGAATTTATGTGCAAACATATCAAGCATGAATATAATTCCATAAATAATACGTCAACCAACGCGTTAGTCTACATTACCTTTATAAAGTGTAGCTAATTTTCCCCCAGTATATTTTCAGTTCCTTTGGGCTTCGAATATCTCGATGTATCGATACGTACTGACTTCTAGCGCCTCAATGTCGGAGTGCTTTCAAAAACGGTTTTTACAAACTTAAATTCAAAAAACTAAACCTATTGTGGCGTAACAGCTAGACTTATCGACCAGATGTGAATCCAACTGCTGCGATTGTTTGGTGGCCGAACAAATGAATGCATGAATAATGATATTGGATTAGCTTACTTTTGAATAAAGGAGGAGAATGTTTGGTATGTTAACTGAAATTATCGCCATGGATACGATTCACTTCGTGATAGTTGACACTACTTGTGTATATGAAATATTTTTAGTTCGTCAATATATTACGCCACCCCTCTCCATCGAATAAACTGGTTTGACGTCATATTCATATGTCAAGGCAGGAATAGAATGGACACAGCATTCGTTACATTCCAGTCTGAAAAAATCTCGAATTAGGAAAAAGAAATTTGTATTTAAGAATTCATTTATCTGATTTTTACTGGCGTGAAAATCAAGTTGATCAATGGTATAGACCCCTTGCACGCGAAGTCAGAGCAGCTCAATTTGGAGGACAAAACAAAAGAATTTCAATCTCCTGAGAATTGGAACCAATTGTTTTGTCCACCAAATTGAGCTGCATTCCGACGTGCTGCAAGGGGTCTATTGATGCCTGTAACCAAGACCAACGGGTCACTACATTTGACACACCGCTGACCACCAGTTGCTATTGGCGCAAGGTGCACGACCAAATGGTGGACGCTACTGACGTCATAGAGGGGCGAGTCTGTTGTATTGGTTAGGGTAGGGCTTGCCGTAGAGCGTCGAACACGTCATCACTTAATTGTTGACGATATACATTCCTGCAGTTTTCGATTATATCAAAATTTCTACTTAATTTGTGGTACACCGATAAATATCAAAAATAGCATTGAAAATTTAGAGCACAAACTGCAAAACAATAGCAAAGTTATCTTGCACTAAAATAGTACAAAATAGTGCAATGTCTATCGTTTCCTATTGTTTCATCAGTGCTATTTATGGATATAGTAGTGTTTTCATTCTAGGGTAAAACCGAACTGACTAAGATATCGATACTTGGCTATCTTGCATTGTCCTTTTCAATGCAGTTCGAACTGTTCATCTTAGACAATCATGACTCCAAGAATCCGAGTATATTTTATCGTCATTATGTCTTTTTACTCTGATCTATTTCGCGAAGGATCTTGCTTTTTCCAATATTTTAGCCCTAAATTCAGAATTAATTCCTTGATCAAAAATACCTTGAAAACTTGTAAACTTGCATGCCATTAACTATCCAGTTGCAATTCAACGATATAAATTCTTACGTATGTGCTAAAGCCGGGCGTGGGAAGCGTTCAGTTGTTAAGAGTGATTCCAGTCGTTTGAAAAACTCTCTGTACACATACTTTTACGCACTAGACTTTGATAATTCAGCAGAGTTGAACTTTAGAA
Source organism: Anthopleura xanthogrammica (assembly GCA_964019055.1). Lineage (NCBI taxonomy): Eukaryota > Metazoa > Cnidaria > Anthozoa > Actiniaria > Actiniidae > Anthopleura > Anthopleura xanthogrammica. Next base: position 7,462,581 of record OZ025219.1, on the reverse strand, counting down.
ACTCTGTGCTTGAAAGACTTACTTAGTAAAGCTTTCGACTCACACCGTGAGCCTTGATCACTTAATGACAAGATGGTAAGTCGAAAGCTTTACTTAGTAAGTCTACTGAATTATTTTTAACCTGTGCAGATGAATTTATTTCAATCAAGACTTCGATAATCGTGAGAAACAGGACACGAGTTTCACAAAGTTTTCCCAGTGTTTTTTTTCTTTCGCGTTTCAAGGTGAAGAATATATAGAAAAAGGCAGTGATGGCAGAGTGAAATAGTGAATGTAACAGAACTACTGCAAATCTTTTTAAAATCTTTAAAACAAATGTAATGTAACTCTTAGTGATTCCATCTTGTTCAAGAAGAAGAAGAAGAAGTAAGCTAACTTAGAAGAAATACTTATAATTAGCTACTGATCATATTTGTATAGAAATTAAGCTAAATTCAATTATAAAAATGTGCTATATACAAAACATTTAACAAGAGGATATACTTACAAAGATATCGTAGTTTCTGGAAGAAAAACTGTTTTTTTTCAAACATGAAACACGATGAAATTAAAGCCGAATCCTTGTTCTTATCACCACGTTTTTCATTAATAAACACCCGAAACCCGGAAATACGTTCTTTGACTCTGGTTTTATTTCCATAGCGAAAAATATTAACAAAAAGATATCATTGATTAAAAGATTGTAATCTAATGAGTAAACACGTCTTTGGGAGATAATCCAAAAATTATTCGAATTAATAGTCTTGGCGTGGTGTTATTCCATGTGGGAGGGTTGAAGTACGTTAAGAGGAAGTGACGGTTCTGGCGTTCTTATCGAGGATCCGGACAATGACGATAGCTCAAGCCATATTTCCGTGTTCGATCTTTTGTTAACGAGATTTGAGGTCGTGAAAATTCGCGACGACGCAAAATTCCAACCCTCTAAGCGTTTGCCCGGAAATCAGAAATGATCCTCGGAAAAGAAATCTTATAAGTTTGGGTTAAAAAAAACCTTAACGAAGCAAGCGAAAATTAAAATAACTGGAGGCGATGCTCGAAGATGAGAAAGCTAGCTTTACACCTGTTAAAACAAAGCGACGATACTGTTGTACTATAATTAGCGACAAATATGCAAAGGCGTGCTTTTTTCTAATTAATATATTAACGTAATTTCAAAGAAAGTTATTTTGAGGGCATTTTCGGTTAATTGAGGATAGCGTCTATATAGGTTTCTGCTCTTAAGAACAAGTATTCTTGCCCACTGAAGCCACTTAGGACACTCGCCTTACTGTCTCTAACGGCTCTACGTTTTCCTTATCTTTTGGTTATTGTTATCTGACAGTGTACAATATTGTCATTTAGTCGGTCTGTATGCTGGGCTACGGCTGGCTTTGTCGCCACACATCAGTTGTGCAAGATAAAGCAATGATAAGGACAGAAAAAGCCATCAATTCAGTCGTTCTTTGTATGTAATCAGAAGTCATTAATTGAATTGATGAGATAAAAAGCCCAATTAGCTTAGGAGCTTCAGATGAGAGACCTAGAAATTAAAAAAAAAAAAAATGTTTTCACATTTCAATTTTCGACTTATCAATGCCAAAGGAGCCGTTTTTACTGAAATTTTTAACCGCTAAGTACTTGCAAGTAAACAATATACAGGAGAAGAATAACTGATACTTATAGAAAAAAATGTCGTATGATGCTTGACTATATAGCAACAGAAACCAATGAAAAAAGTTTTGTTTCCCAGACTGGAAAACTCTCGATAAAAATAGACAATTTTTCAATTTGTTTAGTTTTGTTTGGTGACTATGTATAAAACTGCTGCATTTCTAGCACTCTATCCATGGATCTCCGCTCTTAAAGGGATTTTGAATATTGGCTGGATAGCAGGGAAATACGTAAGAAACATCTCGTATTCCCCTGAGGGAAAGAGTGGGAATTTTGCTTGTATTTCTGCACTGGTTGCACCGTTTCCAGTATACAAATTTTAACCGGAGAAAGGTCTTTATATCCATTTCTTTCTCTATCAATCGCATTTATTTGAGGATAAATGAGAAAGCACTTATTTTCAATCCATATATACTAGATGGAAGATAGCTTTTTGGTGGACAAGGAAGTTTTCCAAAGCCGGAGACAAAACATGGAACCCGTCAGTTAAATTGTCAGCATCAACAAGAAAAATAGTCAAAACTCTCCTAGGGGGAAGTTCAGCAAAGATAATGAAAAGATGCTTAAAGATTATGTTATAATTATAATACAGCATCAGCCGAAGGAGATTTTAATCTTACCAAATATTGAATTGTAAAATTTCTTGATGGCGGGAAATAGCTGTAAGGAGTTAAGATACGATGGCAATTATCCCATCAAACACTGAAAATTATCAGCACTATGAGTTGGCACTACGGCACCGGACGGACAGTTTGTCATATTGATATTTATTCAACATTAAGGTACAAGAAACCCCGTAATATTGTCAGTGTTGTAGATCTACTGGTAGTTTAGTGTAACAACATACATCCTTCAGTACATCCCTATTTTTGACGCCATCAGGGATTTCTGGAATATTATTCTAGACATATTTCGTTGGAAACCACAAAAAAAAAGTTATGGGTTTTCAATTTTTGGGGACCGAAGTTGAAGCCACTTACAATTTTCCCAGAAACTCAGTTTAATTTCAATTTATTTCTAAACTTTTTCAGTTAACAAAAACCATAAAAAACATTTTACTTTCGATAATACTAACTATAACATTTCTTAGAGCAAAACACAGTTAGATTACATCAGGAAAAAAGTAGTTATCTGATGAAAGGAAAATTCGATCCATCGTGTGCGCGCGCTATTTTTGAAACAATAAAAGCTATCAGTTCATTTTCCATCTGTAGCGATTTATTTTATAAAGATATTTCTTTCAAGACTAACTAATATAGGTTACTGTTAGTGTTTTTTGTGGTGTTGTTTATTCAGAAGAATAAAACTTAATCGGTATCGAGGTTGAGCCCACGTTTATTGCAGACAGCAGTAGCTTGTTACTTCTTGGTCATCACAGCCAGAATCTCGTTCACAGCACTCAGCGTGGAATCGTACGTAATCTTGCATTGTCATTGGTCGGCAAACATTTCTTTTTGATTGGAGCTTGCTGGCTCTCTTTCGTAGAGGACCTACTACAAGAAGTATGGAGAGTTTGCATTAATATTTGAGCGTCATGACCATGTCATTGACCATGCCTAAACTGAAAATCCTTCATATTATGTTGTGTATATTCAGTATTTAAAAGGGATTTATTAAAAGGGATTTATAAAATACTAAGTATTATCATATGACCGTATTTCACTGTACGCGTGATTCTAAAAAAAACCTTTGGGGAAAATGTCGTCAGCAAACAAAGTACGCTTTTCCGAAAAGTGTAATAATTTCCCGTTCGGACTCGCCGTTCGGACTCGCTGCCGTCAATCATGTAAAAACTACGCATTTTGATTCGCATTTATTAAAAACGCTTTGAAATCGATTTTTTATATGTGGTCATATGATAAAATGCTTATTGACTGAGTTAAGGTCGGTCCGAACGGGAAAATATTTGGCTCTCGGTCCTTGGCACGGAACTCGCTGCGCTCGTTCCGTACTTCAGGACCTTGAGCCAAATATTTTCCCGTTCGGACCTCCCACTCAGTCAATAAGTACATATTATCATATGATTATCAATGAAATACCTATATTTCTCTATTTCAATGTGAAAATATCATCACTATGGTTACATACTAGAAAAAAGCTCCAAAAAGCTTTCTTTTCTTTTTCATTGATAATTATATAAAAAACAGAATATTACATGGACGCTTGGAGATACGAATTTTCGCTGTGCTCACTCGTGAGAGATCTTTTCAACACTCGAAGATAAAATTCGTATCTCCGCGCGCCCATGTAGTATCCTCTATATAATATATTACCAGATCTGTTGTGTAAAACAAGATTGCTCTCGCAGTTATACTCAAGAAACAAGTCAATCTCCCTGACACTTCCCATGCAGTACTTCCAGGCCTGCGCAGTACTCGCCATCAACACGACAGCCAGGAAGCCAAGCAAAAACACTGTCAAAGCCTTCATCCTGTAATAAAAAATAATAATTATGAAAATACAACCAGTAGACTTCCGATGTTTCGGTCTAATTTTGTACAATTTATCAAAACTTACTTTGTCGTGGATTTGTTTACCAGGATGTATATATATTGTAAAGAATAATTTTAGTCTTCTCGTCCCCACTCAGTCTCTAGATCTTTTACTCAATAAGCTGAACACGTAGGAATTATTCTAAAAACCTTCCTCTGGGGGTGGTAGAGGGTTTCGCTATTCTTTTAGTCACAGCTAGAATGAAATTCCTTATAGCGATTGATAATACTCGGTGGATTAGATTCTTACTCTGATGTTAGTGATTACGTGGTTTGCGCGTTTGAAAAACAAAAGATTTCCTACTGATATTTGAATTTATCATCACCGAGGGGGCCTTATTATTTAATTCTCGTCGCAGTATTTACCCTTGAATGAAAGAAAGGACAATAAGATTATGCGTAAATCGTACGTATGTGGTTTTTAGCTTCTAAAGAAGAAAGGAAAAAGCGCGCTAGTGATCGTGTTCTAAAATTGCCTGCGCGGTTGGATTTTTCACTGGAAATTCTATTTTTATCCATCCTGTAAAGAATGTTTCCCCTCATTAAAGAATTCTCGGATCTAAATATATCAATCCTTCAATAAAATTCTAAAGAAGAAAGAAAAAGAACGCGCTCGGGATCTTGTTCTAAAATTGTTTGCGCAGTCGGATTTTTCAATGAAAATCTATCTTTATCCGTCCTGCATGAGATAGAATGCCCTTCATTAAAGGATTCTAGGATCTAAATATATCAAGTCCTCGATTCAATGGATCATCGCAAGATCATTTCCACGTGGGGAAGGTTAATTTATCATATGCATATTGTCGACGTGTAACAAACTGTGTTCATTTCTCATACATAGGCAAGAGAAGTCTAATATAAATCTCATGCTCGTGAATCTTTAATTTTTAATTACATTTTAGCCAGTATTAAAATCTTAAAATTGTCGAGTTAAGCCGATGCGCACTTCCTTAACCAAAACATATTTGTCTTTGGGTTTATGTTTCATTTGATTTTAAGTTATTTACTAATGTATAAACTTCACCACATGGGCAGAGAAGCCCAACGGAGCAAAGGGACATTACGGGGAACCAATGTTTGGCCAAAAAAGAACAGTGAATGGAATTTATTCATTTTCTCTATGAAGTGGTAGAAACATCGCGTATAAAATGTTACATGTATGAAAAGTGAAAAGAAAAACAGAAAGAGAGAGAGAGAGAGAGAGAGAGAGAGAGAGAGAGAGAGAGAGAGAGAGAGAGAGAGAGAGAGAGAGAGAGAGAAAGGAAAGAAAGAAACAAAGAAAGAAAGAACGAAAGAAAGAAAGAAAAAAGAACGAAAGAAAGAAACTGAAAGAACGAAAGAAAGAAAGAAAAAATGGGAGGAAAACGTGTTGGTGGAATGCGTGGTGATAACAAAATACGTAAAGGACACGGTTATCAACAAGAAAAGTTTTAAGTGCATTTTCTAACTGATTCTAAAAATATTAATAGACTACATCAAGCCCATCCCAAGCATTCCAAAAAGTGTTTCTCGTCTCGTCTAAGATAACCAAACCTTGGCTAGTGGGTGTTAGTTTAGGCATTCAAGCCTCTCCCCAGTTATATCGCTAGAAATGCGCAAAACTATACATTGATAATTAGGCTGGTATCTTAAAAAACATTGAATTCTGACGTATTTCTTAAATTATCACTAAAGCGTCATCAGAGCTTGTCAATGATCAAGGATAAACCTCAAAAATGTAGACATTTACTGACTATTTAAATCGAATTAGAACTATAGTTTCCTGAATGAGACGAATAATGGCATGGCTAGGTAGCCCTTTCGATATGTTCATTGATAAACCTTGACATATCGAGTTGACAGACGAGTGCATGTTCCCCGGGGATATAGGTTTGGTTAGATCGTAGACGGAAGCTCCTAGGGGTTGAGATGGAGTCAATGTTTGCTAGGACTACTGGCATGGTTAGCTAGCCCTTTCAATGTCTCAAATGATAAACATTGACACAAATAGGATCTAGGATCGATTTCCAGACGATTGTTCCCTGGAAATATAGGCTTGGTTAGATCGTAGACACACGATTCTTGCCGGGGGCTAAGATTGAGTCCAAGTTTGCTAAGATTTGCTAGGAAATTGCGAAAAGATAAAAGATAGATTTACTAAGGCGTTTGACAACAGTACGCGTATTAAATATATTCTATGTAGTTTGTACAGTTGTATTTTGAATAGGGATGGTTTTGTTTCTAAGAATCAATACCCGTGGGCCAAAAAATCACGCACGCCATGACACAATCTTTTGTTCCGACTTCTGAAATTTTGGTCAAACACGATAATAAAGTTTAAACAGCTTTTTTTAGCTTGAGGCTTAATGAACAATGAGACTCTCAGATTGAATAAATCTTTGTTTTGGCCTGATACTAAAATGACAAAACCTAGGCTTTGTCCTTCGTATATGTTTTACTGCTAAACATCCTCGAAAACTAAAGTGTATGTCTTTGAAATTCTTTTTCTAGTTCATTCTGTTTTCTGTTCGGCGATCTTTTGTGAAAATTTAAGAACTTAAATATTCTTGTTTCGGGTTTTAATTCAGCTTTAAAACTCAGACGACGTCTCTAATTTGATCAAGAAATAGTCCCAACTGTCCTATTTGGGTATTCAAATTACTTAGACCGACCGGTATCTTTGATATAATTTCGTGATTAAGAAAAATGAGCTCTTGTAATGGCCTATTTTGAAGCAAATGTCAGTCTACTTGTCTTGGTTAAACCTCAGATAATACAACAGCCATCAAACTTGAGTCTTTACGGTTTCCTTATAATTAGTAAAAAAGAAAAAAAATAACGGTTCAAGTGGGTTGATTTTACCGTTGGTAATAATATGAGACATATTTAAAGTTTAAAAATGCAGGGAAATTAGGGATATCCAGCGTACAAAACCAGAAAATTATTGCATGTTACAAAAAAAAGTCAAGACATTCCTTATTCGGGGTAAAAAACTTGTAAACTGCCTAGTTTACTAATCGTAACTTTTATCGACAAAGTCAGTTTTAATACAGCCATCATACCCTTACTAAAGTATATTCTTTTCTTTGTATATCAGGATAGCAATTCAGTGAGTTATCTATAGACTAATTTTACAAGGACAAGAGGGACAACAGAGACATTTTTTGTACGAATAGAAGCACAGCTTTGAACAAGTTGCTAACATTTTTCACAAGCGTAAATGAATATAGACTTTATTTACTTAAATCGATAGTTAACATGACTCAACGAAAATGTTTCTGCGATTTTCAAGTTTCCGAGTTGATGTCTGTCATTTGTGTATACATGAATACAATTAATCTACTTCAAAAAAAGCTTAATCCAATTTTTTACTTTTTTCTTTTTTCCACTGAGTTCTTTCACTATTTCTTCCTCTCTCTTTTCTTACTTTCTTTCTGTCTTTCTTTCCCTCTTTTCTTCTCATGTTCTCTCTAGCTCGTTTTATCGGATATATCTCTCTTTATTTGTCTTTTTCCATCGGCTTAGTCTTTTCTTTCTTCCTATTCCCCTGAACTCAGCTACACGCGGGTAACTTCTTCTTTCAAAGTAAATATTGAACATAATAAACACCACGAAATAAACTGCATGAAACGAGAGGAATATTATGTCTAAAAGTCAACCGTAAGTTTACTGATTTTAATAATTAATTGAAAAGCCATGCTTCCTTCCACTAAGTCCTTTCTTCCTCTTTGGCATACACAGTAAAATATTGAGTAAACACAACAACGAGTAGGGATATTTGTAATTAATCTAAGTACTGAACGGAACTTTGATGAATGAAGAAGAGTTTGCTTTCAAATTAGATATGAGCGATAGCATTTCTGAAGAAATTATTTAAGTCAAAATACCTAAACTTGCTTGAAATATTTTTGAAAGTTATTTTTGATTTCAAAAGTTTCGAAGAACGAGATTTTTCATTATAATTATCCCTAACGTAGCTGAAAAAATTGAATTTAACGTTCAAGTTTATATAGACGAATAAAGATAATGATTAGCTTAAATATACTTACTCTTTGACCCTGTTAGGTTGAAATTAAGTTCTCGTGTGTGTTGAAAGTAAGTTGTTAGTAATCTGCGTACTGTATTCGTCGAAGGTCGCGTTTGGACTGATTGAGTATCTTAGTACAAGACCTTAGTCGATGTGAGGTGTGGTTGGCTGTTGGTCTTTCCCACGCATGCGCATGATATACGTACGTAGTTCGTCAGGCATCTTAATTCCCTCGACGTTGAGAATACCGAACATAAACAAACACGTTGTTCCGGAACAAAAATCTCTTATCCCCGCGTGATTCACAATAAATCTACGCAGGAGAAACTGATGTGCGTTATAATCTGTGTATCGAGGATGTTAAGGTCCCTGAGGTGAAAATAAAACCGCTTTTGTAACATGACCGCATTAAGTCCGCTTTGATGAATTTTCATTAAATCTTCTTTTCGAGTATTCTCGAGAATGAGGGCATAATAACTACACAAGAGGTTTTTAATGGTGAGATCCATTTAGGTTATCAAGCGGTTTACATTCTACTAATTAATGTCAGTCACATAATGAAGATTCTACTAGTTTCAAATAACGGAGTATAACGGATTGCACCTGTAATTTATAGTGGATTCACAGAATAACTTTGAGAAAGGCAGCAAGGAATTTCAAGTAATCGAAATTATGTCTGATGTAATTTCGATTTGAAATTCTATTCCGGCGATAAAAAATTACTATATCCGACTCAAAGAAAAACCGAAAGTATACATTCTTATTGCATCCACTATCTTTGTATTCAACTACATAATTTCGACAAAAAGTCTGATTGAATCTTAAAACCATGTCAAACGAAGAGGCGTAGGACGGAGAAAATTCTTCGCCCTTGAGCTGAGTGAGTTCTAGACTGATCTAGTGATATTTAGAGACTAAATTGGGAAAAATACATTTGCTAGAAAGTTGGATTTGATTGTACACCGCTTCCCTAAAGTTTTCGCTTCGAATTCTATCAAATATGGCGGATGGACAGGCTGTCATGCAATCATTTCAAACAAACTGAAAATAACCTACAAATTTCAAATTTTACAACACGACTGAGTCACTTGACTCAGAATATAATTCTAATTCTCTATATTTTACTTAATTATTGTATTGTGCGTCCCAGAGTAATGAAGATCATTTGATAAATTAACTCAGTCGACTGTGCGTTGATAGGATAATAACTGGATCCCGCGGGATTAGCACTGATCTCGCGGGACATTAACAACAGTAGCTCCAAGTCGAGGTTAGAGCTCGATGGTTTATTTACGATAAAGTAAACAAATAAAGCCTTGCCGTGAGTTTCGATTTAAAGTTTTCAGGATGACTTTCAAAGAGTGATTAATTTATTGAAATTCCAAGTAATAAAATCTTAAAGACCGACTATTTATTTCTGAGATATTCTTTACAGAAAAGTCGAATGAAGGGAGAGACCTGAGAGACCTTACAAACTCTACTCACATGTGATGCTGAGTCTAGGAGTCGAACCCGAGACTCCACAGTGAGAGGCAAGTGCACTACCACTAGCTACACTACTCTTGATTTCCTAATCTTAGTTTACAGTCTTATAGCTTCATAGTTAGTTTGACGGCAACTGAACTGAACCCACCTGAAGGTCTCAGGTCATATTAGACTGATTTAGCATCAGGACGCGAACGTCAAATACGTCGGCGCAAGCGCATTTTTTCGTGCGCGCGCCGTCCTCAACGACGTTGACGTCCTCAACAGGACGTGAAAATGCTGCAAATGGCGCCCTGTTGAGGACGTCAACGTCAGTTGAGGACGGCGCGCGCACGAAAAAGATGCGCTCGCGCCTTCGTATTTGACGTTCGCGTCCTGATGTTAAGTCAGTTTATTATATTAATTCACCTGCCCCCCAAGCCTCGTGAATACAATGTTTGACCCCTGGGGAGCTTTAGAGGCTAGATGGATAATGCATTCTTGTAATAATGAGATGCTTAAGATTCCTTAAACCTCCCGTTGGCTTTTCTGGCTGTATGACGTATATCAGTAACTCTATCGATAAATGAAATCTCCCGCGTTGAATGCAGTTATATAACTGACGACACAAAGCTGTCTTTCTAGTGGGCGGACATGAGTAGTACATGGGTGTATAGTCTGGGAGCAGCCCGAACGGAAGTAACTAAAATCAGTGTGTATGTAGGTAGACGTGGCCTACATCAAAAAATTAGATTTTTGGAATAAACTTATGTTTTCGTTCATGAAATATAGATGCTTCATGGCCTTCCGTGGCTATATACCAACCGTGGGATTATATTGGGAGGAATACTGAGAATACAGTCTGATAGGATTAATAATAATAATAATAATAATGGACTTTATTTAGAGAGGGTGACACGTAGCAGTCGCAACTGATAAACTTGTGGTCCTCTGTTTAACGTCGCTGAATGAGACCGAACCGCCATTTTACATGGTCATCCGAGCCACAGCGAAGGGTCTAACCATTCGCAGATAATACGTTATGCTTTTAAAACCGAGCTTCAAATTGTTTTTCAAAAAGACCATTTTCAGTTCTCAAGTTCTTGAAATCGTCTTCAAATCAAGAACCTTCTACGTTCTCGCGCAGCTGAACAATATTTTTTTTTCTGTCTCCACAACACAATGTTCAGGAGAATAGAAACACTCAAGACATGACGATAAACTAATTGAGGTATAAAAGTGTTTTGGTTTCGGGCTCAAAGTTTAAACGAAAACAGGTTATCTTCTAATTAGTCGTGGGCTTTTGTTTACTGTATGCGTGGTGTTTGTTATGATAACCAATTATTTTTCTCTGTTGGATACTAATACATCTCTCACCATGTGGAACCATGAAACCAAAACAAAAAAAGCTTTCTTAATTCTTGAAATAAAAGTTATTGCAAAATTTTCTCGTTTCGCGAACCTGGTTTCCATTGAATTTCGCCTGCGTTGCTCAGTGGTCTGCGGTGTTGTCTTTCCCCTTCTTCGCAACACCGATGATCGTGAGCAACGCAGGCTAAATTCCATCGAGTTAGCTTTCCGGGAATTTTTTCTGTCATGTGAAGGAGCAGTGTTGATACAATTAATCTAAGATAATTTGCGTGGAAACTGGAGGAATGTGCCTCCAAATGAGCGAGGTTGAGAAGACGAATGGTAGCGATGCAAGGAGCCGCGAAACAAGATTTTTCGCTAAGAAGCAATTGCCATGGTTACGCCAGAACTCCACAAAATATTTTTCCAGGTATCATTGAATATGAAAACCATGCGTCTTTGTTCTATATTCAAAGTCAGGGCACTACTACTTTCACAGTTGAATTTCGATTTAGCATGTTGGGTTTCGTGCAGAGACAAAAACCCTCGAATCAAAGGAGAGATCTGAGAAACTCTACTCACATGTGATGCCGCGTATGGGAACCGAACCCGAGACCCCAGAGGTGAGGGCAATACCACTACTACGTACTACCCTTAAGCTCGATTAGTCAGTTTGAGTTGAGTCTGTTCTCAGAATAGCGAAAATTATTCGTTTTGTGTATTCATATTTCTAGCTTTCTAAATCAAAGGCAACTTTCATTCATATCATTTCACGTACCACATTGACCTTTTTCCGTGGTTTAATTTCAATTATTGAAACGGCTATTTATTGATATATTTTTAACAAGTCCTATTATCAATTATACTCCTTAAAAAAACGTTCAGTCAAATCACTCACCTTTTGTAACTGATTTTCTATATCTTCACTACTGTTGTAGTAACTGTAATGCAGAATATCTGGTACTTATTGCTCAACTTGTATTTGCACACCCTGTTATATGCAGCAGTTTGTTTGACGTTTTCAAGTTTTACGCATAATTATCATCCCCTAATCCCCAAGGTTAATTCCAACAGATTAACACCCTTCAATGAAAAACAATATTAATCGATCTGAAAACAGTTGTGCATAGTTCGGGTTACGCGCACTTTTGAACTTAGATGACATGTACTTCAGCCATTAACCTTGAAATTTGGCCCAGAAAATTGATCCAGTAAATTCCAAGTGCTTCTGTTCGGTTGTCCTTATCTCTAACGTTCATTTTTGCGCACTCATTTGCTACTCTAATTTTGATTATATATATGTATGTTTTTTACGCCGTTTCCTGACCGATGCGATAAGATCGATAGCGCAGTAATTAGTTTCGCGCCGCAACCTTTATTCACGCGCGCTCTCAATTGAGCCTTTCGTGCGCTTTATAAGGGTTGCGCAACTGAATAAACAAACTCGAAGAGTCTTGTGCAAGTGAATAAACAGGCTCATAGGTTACGCATGCAAAAATGGAAAACGAAGATACTCGAAACTTGCGCAAATGAATAAACAGACTCTCAAAAGTTTCGCAACTGAATAATCAGGCTCGAAAGTTTCGCAAATTGAAAAAAGAAAAGAACATTCGAAGCCTTGCGCAAATTATGAACAGGCTCGAAGGTTTTGCAAATTGAGAATAAAAAAGAAAGAAAGAAAAAAAAAACATTTGATGCCTTGCGCAATTTATAAACAGACTCGAAGATTTCGCAAATTGACAATAAAAAAGAAAGAAAGAAAAGAAACAACATTAAAAACACGTTGGAAGCTTTGCGCAATTTATAAACAGACCCTCCCCAAAGCTGTGCAAATGAATCAACAGCCCTCTAATATCTTAATATCTTAACCTTAAAAACATACAAACTACTCAAACAAAAGGAATCTCTGAGGGGTCGGTTAAGTTGTTTTAAGAGTCTTATCTACCACAAGACTCGTTAGAACTCCCGCGATCATCTATCCTCTCACTCCACGAGTTTCATAACTAAATTGAATATAAAAAAGCCATGAGTTTCTAAGACGCTTAGGTCTTTATTTTTAGACGTCTCTGTGAATTATAACTGATTTAATGAATGTTGTTTGGGAAATATTGGATACCTATTTATATATATTGGCAAGACAAAGCCTTTGCTACTTCAGTGTCACCGGACGAAAATCTATAGTGCGTCATGCGTGAACCAAACCGAGATACGTGCGTGATACGACGAAGAAACAAATACGTGAATTATTGTAATTATTGTTATATGCTTAACCATTTTTTAAACATTTTTTTAAAAGAAGTATACCTTTGAAAACTGCTTTTTAGGAGAGTGCTATGCAATTTAAGCGGAGAAGATTTCAGAACACTTCCGAATTTAACCAATTTGAACCACACTGTTTTATGCTCAATTTTTTTTATTTTCTACAATTCAACTGGTTGCTTTCTTTTATTTTTCTTGAATTTTTTTCTTTTCGCTTTGCTTTCTTTATTATTTTCAGTTAAGATTTTTCAACAATTGAATGATCAGTTATCCTCGTTTATCGAATAAGTATATGCTTTCATTAATATATATTTTGCACAACTATTTTTCCTTATTCATTTTGAGCGCCCACATCTTCTGCGTTATTTTATCAATATTCACAAGGTTTTTCTTTCTTTTTAAGGCTCACGTTTGGCAATAATAGAAAAATCTCGTTCATTATAATTAAGAACCGTTATGTAGACATAAAGTACTCGCTGTTGAAAGTAGATATCAAAGCCGTGGGTTAGATGGCTATCGGAGAGATCACACATGCGTTAGAGTGCTCAGATTTAGTGCGATCCAACAATGTATACACCCCTTTCACGTGACGTCAGAGCAGCTCAATTTGGAGGGCAAAACAAAAGAATCTAATATCCTAGACGTTTTTGCTCTATCATTATTTTCGACTTCGTGCGCTTTAAGAATAATAGGTGCATCAAAGATTGTACGAAACTTGAACATCTTTAGAATTTGAACAAAAGATGCTCGTATTTCATTGTTGTTGAACAATAGTTGTAGTCATCATAATTTCAGCATACGTAAGTGTTGTGCATTGGTATGGCCCGACTCGTTGTTAATTACAATGAAATACGAGTATCGTTTGTTCAAATTCTAAAGATGTTCAAATTTCGTACAATTTTTGATGCACCTTTTGTTCTTAAAACGCACGAAGTCGAAAATAGTGATAGAGCAAAAAGGTCTCCTGAGAACTGGAACCTATTGTTTTGCCCTCCAAATTGAGCTGCTCTGACGTCACGTGCAAGGGGTCTATCTGGCGTTAAAGCACAAGATTATCACCTTATTAACCAGATTGGTGGTTGGATATTGAGCTTAGATTAGGTGTGTAGCTAGAGGGATTATTTCAACGAGTGGGTTCATTCTAAGGCCCGATATACTACTCTTCCTTAATAGATTTCTCTATCTGATAACGATTGCCCCACGCTAGCTGTTAGCCGTATCACAGCTAACATGGATCTAGCGACAAGGGATATATGCAGAGCTTTTAGAAATAAATGCGGAAATCCTAAAATAAAGCTCTGCTGGTTATTCACGCAGTGGGAAGCGATAGACCGTTATGAGAAGATCAGTGGCTCTGATTAGAGGATTAATGGAGAAAGGAAGTATTTCTCATTCATATACTCGAACATCTAACAAAACTATAGAGTTTTACATAATAACAAAATCTAATGGAAACCACAGGTAAAAACCACAGACTGCAGTCACTTGAAACATGTGACCATGTACTGGCTGCCTTTACAGCGCTAACCCATCAATAACTATAAGGAGCAAACAATAAAATGATGACAAAAAGGTGTCGTCTAATGGTGAAGTAATCATGGAAAACCACAGAGCGCTCAAACAATAGATCAATGGATGCTCTCGTTTACAGCTCTACCACAGGAAGCCCCTGAATGCACACCTTATCAAGTGTGTTGTAAAACCTGTCAGCCTCTATCTTACCCTAGAGTGGTAAATCCGATTAGACTTAGGCTGGCCTTACACGGTACTGGACGAAATCAATTTTTAACCGTCCAAAATGTTGTACGTTTAAAGGCTTTTCGTTTACACGGGACTGTGTTATCTGGACAAAATTGAAAGGTCTAAACGTGCAAATTTGAGACCTGGTTCTTGTAAATGGTATGTACAAACGTGCTGGTCAAATTTTTGTAAGCTAAAAATTCGTTTTGTAACGTGTAAATTCGAGTATGACACGACCTGCGCACTGCAACCAAGACACTGCGCACTGAAACCGAGACACTGCGCACTGAAACCGAGACACTGCGCACTGAAACCGAGACACTGCGCGCAAGTTTAAAACTAACAACAGTTTCTAATATAATGAAAGTTGAGTGTTAAACTATCAAATAAAGAATTTTGACAAACCAGATATTCCCAATGAAGTATATGCCGGCGCTCCAATGTTGTTGTTTAATTAACAAGATAGTCTGAAAATCAGCGAAGCCGTTGCCGAGATTATAAGTGAAAAATTCTAGTATTTGCCAATAAAACGGCGACACGGTACGGAATTGACGACATCCTTTGAACCAATGACAGCGGGCGAGATTATTGATCATCCAATCAGAATGCTCGGACAAGATACCATTGCACGTGAGACCCTTTGAACCAATGACATCGCGCGAGCTTACTATACTCATCCAATCAGAATGCTCGGACAAGATACCATCACAGTCACGTCACGTTACGTGACATCCGTTGAACCCATGACCGCGCGCGAGATTACTACTCATCCAATCAGAATGCTCAGACAAGATACCATTACAGTCACGTCACGGCACGTTCTCAAATAAGACTTTCAAAGTCATTCGAAATGCTCATATTTGAATAAAACCACCTGACCAGACAGAGTGATCCAGCTCGCTTTCTTGATCAGTACCCAGGCCCTTTCTTTCATCCCGGCCACTTTCACATTCATTATGACGTCATATAACTATTAAAATATTCTACGAGGATTGATAATTGTTACGTCATAATATGATTGCTTGAAAATACATTGGATAAGAAATAGGGTAAACAAAACGATATAGAAAAACGAAGAGATCAGTTTTAATTGCAAATATACTCAGTTAGTTCCTCAAGCAAAAATGGAATCTCTGAAGCAGAAAATGATAGACCTACGAGATAATTTAGAGACGTCGAATACACATGTTGAACAAGCGAGATATAGCCTTGCTTTAACCCAAGATAGAATGGAAAATGCAGAGGAAAGAGCCGACTCGTTGAACCGACGGCTCGAAATGACACAGCTACAGCTAGACAGGATAATGATGAACTTAGAAGAAACACAACAGAAGGTTGAAAATACCACTGCTAGTTGTGCGGGAACAGATGATGAGATACAGCAGTTAATGGTTAGAGACGAAGAAATCATGCAGAAGGAGAATAAGCTAAAAACCAAGGTTTGTTGCTACAGAATTTTCGATAGTAATGGAAAATATTGATGCTGATATTATTATTGAAATATTATTTTCTACTTAGAAATTTAGAGGAAGGAAAAAATTGCATGATTAAATTCCAAATTCAAACTGATATTTTTACTTTTAATTTAAGAACTATTATATCTGGAAAACGAAGAATTATGATTCCTAAGAATAAAAACATTGCCTGTCAATGTGCTCTAAGACGGACGAGTAAAATTGGTATATGTAAATATAATCTTCACTGGATTTCCACTTGTCGTGTTTACAGAGCAAATATATAGGAGTTCGATTCGGAATAAATTGCTTTCATGAAGAAAATATGAATATTCTAGACGGATAATCCAGGTAATTGAAAAAGCCAATTTCATCAAAAGCGTATTTCTAGCATTAGAACAAGCAAAACACTCAATATGGCCGAAAACTTGACAAATACTTACTTGTGGTCAAAGAATCGTTTTATTTTTGGTGCTGTTGAGATCTGCATTTTTAATTTTTTTTTTTAGCAAGCACGACCAAATCATTGAAAATTTTTATATTTTATAACAGTTGAAAGTAAGAGTTATTGGCTTGAGCTACGTTTGGGCTTTGCAATATTGATCAATTGACTCGTATATTGAGCATCTCACACCTGCCGAAACACAGTTTGATGTTGACATTTTCTATTCACATATCTATACATTTTCCACTTTTTTGCATAATTTTAGCATCATAAAAAGTATATCATTTTGAATTAATGAAAAAAAAAGCGTAGACGACGCTAAGATATTTGTCACGAACTCCTGCAACTAGGCTAGATTTTCGTATTTCATTTTCCTTCTCATTCTCGCTTCTCTATTCTGTCACTTTCAGTTTGCAATTATAAACTCTAATTGTTTACATTTCTCTGTTATTCTTTCTATTTTTCTAACGTTATCCCAAACATCGTTTCATTTAATATAACATGTACATCATATAAATACCTGCAGCAGATTTTTTTACATCTCTGGAATTTGTTTTAGAAACGCTATCAACAGAAGAATTTTTACAGAAATGAAATTAGCGGGTTTTGAAACCTTTATCACACTTTTATAATATCAAAATGTAACTTTAAGTGCCACACATTCTACCCTTCCACACCTCCAATTACGGCTTTATGTTGAATACTATTAAACTATTAAATCGTAATTAAATAAATTAAACTCCTGCTCAAACTCCCTGATATTCACCTTCTTAAAGCTAGCTCAATCATGGGCTTCCTGTGGTGCAGGTCTAATTCTTCTACTTTCCTGTCCAGGTCAAAGAGGCAAATGATTTCGAAACAGAGGCACAATTGGAATGCGAAGCCGCCAAGAGAAAACTCAAGGTCAAAGAAATAAAGAAACTACAGGCTGACCAGCGAATCGAAAAACTCGAAGACAAGGAGAGAAGAATCAAAGAAAATCTTGCAAATTTGAATGCGCAGCTAGAAAAAGCTAGTATACGAACCACGAGAATTGACAAGACTAATGAACTGGAAAATAGGATCATGTCCTTGAAGAAAAAGTGTATGGAAGCTGATCTTCGACGTGAGGAAGCTGAGAGGAATGTACAGCGTCTTTTACACGAGCTTTCTACTTTGGAAAACGAGTCTGAAATGGTCGCCGCGTCAAAGGAGGAGGCTGAGGATGAACTGAAGATGGTTATGGATCACTTGAATACAGCATGATAATGGTTGAGATGTGTGTGTGTAAGGAGTTTGAGAGTGACTTATTAATTGCCTGCGATGAAAACAACTTTACTTTGTTACATTGTATTTAAGACTGGATCAAGAGATTAAAGACCTTATATAAGGAAGACTTTCAACCTTCGAATTTTATGGGACCCTGAAACATGCAACCTCGACTCTGGGCTGATCAAAGGTCACGGCACGGCTAACTCACAGATTGTACCCAGAAACAACCTCTGGGCTGATCTAAGTCAGGGCATGGCTAACTCACAGATTGTACCCAGAAACAACCTCTGGGCTGATCTAAGTCAGGGCATGGCTAACTCACAGATTGTACCCAGAAACAACCTCTGGGCTGATCTAAGTCAGGGCATGGCTAACTCACAGATCAAACCCTGAAACAACCTCTGGGCTGATCAAAGTCAGGGCATGGCTAACTCACAGATTGTACCCAGAAACAACCTCTGGGCTGATCTAAGTCAGGGCATGGCTAACTCACAGATTGTACCCAGAAACAACCTCTGGGCTGATCTAAGTCAGGGCATGGCTAACTCACAGATCAAACCCTGAAACAACCTCTGGGCTGATCTAAGTCAGGGCATGGCTAACTCACAGATTGTACCCAGAAACAACCTCTGGGCTGATCTAAGTCAGGGCATGGCTAACTCACAGATTGTACCCAGAAACAACCTCTGGGCTGATCTAAGTCAGGGCATGGCTAACTCACAGATCGAACCCTGAAACAACCTATGGGCTGATCTAAGTCAGGGCATGGCTAACTCACAGATTGTACCCAGAAACAACCTCTGGGCTGATCTAAGTCAGGGCATGGCTAACTCACAGATCGAACCCGGAAACAACCTCTGGGCTGATCAAAGTTCAGGGCACGGCTAACTCACAGATCGAACCCGGAAACAACCTCTGGGCTGATCAAAGTTCAGGGCACGGCTAACTCACAGATCGAACCCGGAAACAACCTCTGGGCTGATCAAAGTTCAGGGCACGGCTAACTTACAAATGCTAGGTATTGTACTAAGGGATCAAGGAAGTACACACGTTGTACGCTGCTAATGTGCCGCCGGAAAATCGTATTATTCGCAGCAAATGCCAACCCAGCGAAAAAAAAGAAAAGGATACTCTGTCAGCAAGAAAGGCTCTTACACCAGTTACATAAAAATACACCACATACAACCATCATTTGTTGATAGAACAGAAACAAGATACTATCTCTTTGAATTGTAGTCTTAATTGCTAATAAGCAACTATATATTTCAGGAGATAGTTTTGCGAGTTCTCTAACTATTCGTCTACATTACGCGAGACGCGACGGTTGTTGAGGACATAGTTTGTCCAAAGAATAAGATAAAAATAGTAAAAAGCAAAATAAAAGTAAAAAAGTAAAATCTACCAGTAGAAATACTAAATAGGGCTGTTTCTGTTGACATAAACTAGCAGGTAGATTAGCGGAGGGAAGAACCCTGAAAAATTGTAGACCCCCTGCAAAATTGTCGGTCTTGGGTGGCGAAGCAAAATACAAAAGAAATGGTACAAATTCTGTCGAGAAAAAGTGTGATTTCTTGTTAACCTCGTACCCAAGATAATTCCAAACTGAGAAGTCTAATGTTATCTATCTTTATTATATGATTATCAATGAAATACCTATATTTCTTTATCTCAAAAATTTGATATTTTCAATCACTATGGTTACATATTCTTATAGCAAAAAAGCTTTCTTTTCTTTTTCATTGATAATTATATGATAAACAGAATATTACATGGGCGCTTCTTGGAGATACGAATTTTGTCTTCTTGTGTTGAAAATCTCTAACTCGTTCGCTGTTTTCAACACTCGAAGATAAAATTCGTATCTTCGCGCGCCCATGTAATATCCTCCATATATGCTACTAACAATAAAAAGAGAACATCTGCTGTTTTGATGTGCGTATTTTTATATTTTCGAACTATAGCAGTTTTAGATTAACCAGCTGAAAGTACAGTACTAAGACTGAAACACAGGAGTCCAGTATTCAAAACCTTCCCCCTTAAAATGATAGCGAATTATCTTGATTAACGAATGAACTAATTTAGTCATGACCAAATGATTACCCACTTTGTTGTGAATGTCTTTTTGAGCTCGATGACTTTTGAATCGAGACTGGAAAAACATCTCGGAACTCTTCGAGAAACAGAAATCTTTTGAAGATCAAATTCGCAATAAAAAGTTAAATCTTACAAATATTATTGCTTAAAGTTTAAATCCAAAACATGGCAGATGCTAGTCTTTGAATATCACGGGCTAAGTAGAGGCAAAAATTATATTTTTCGCAAGAATTATCTCAGCGACTAAAGTGAGATGATCGCACTTGAAAGGAATTTTAACGGAAAATAATCCAGGTTTCTGATTGGCTGAGTAGGATCATAGTACCTGCGAAGGGCGCGCGCTTTGGCAACGACAGAAACACACCAATGACGTCATGTTTGTTGGAAAATAGCGATGGAGAATCGTAGTTTACCCGGTAAGTTTTTGAACAAAATTTGCTTGATTTTTATTCATTTTTAAAGCCAAATTTTGATTTATAAAACTATAATTATATAATGACAGATTGAGGGATTATTTTGTGAATATTTTTAGCTGGAATTTGGAGATTTTGGATTCGTAACAAGTAGCCATTATTTTCCTTCGGTTCGATGAAGCCGACGAGAAAATATGGTCGATTTTTTACGATCATATAAAGTTCAGTTCAAAGACTTTGTTATTGAATAAATTACAGTTAGAAAAAGTGGTCTAAGAAGGAAAACGAATGGAATGTGAAACTAAGATGTGGTTTTGTTTCGAAATGAGAATCAACTTGATCAAAAACACTGATCGAAGGAGAATCGAATGTTACGATTCGCTGTAGATTGTCAAAACCAGTGAACCGTTACACATAGAAGAAACGAATGCTCTGAGTCAAATAATTGTTCAATATGTTATCAGTATAAATCATAGAGATCAGATAATGCATCCAGATTCACTACATTTAGGAAAATCCAGATTATGTAAATCCCAGGAGTTCGTAATAGTGTCGCTCCCGAAATCCCGAGTCCATGAGTGTCACAGATTCCTGACGCATATACGACCCCTTTCACGTGACGTCAAAGCAGCTCAATTTGGAGGATAAAACAAAAGAATTTCAATCTCCTGAGAATCGAAAACCTATTGTTTTGTCCTCCAAATTGAGCTGCATTTCGACGTGCTGAAAGGGATCTATTGCACATATTCTGATTGGTAAATCTTTTGCTCCAAAGTCAAGTGAGATACCTGAAGGTCACTTCAAAGGGTCGATAGTGCGCACAGGTACATTAAAAGATATTTCCCTTATCCCATAATTCATTTTTTTTTCATCCATGTTTTCAGGTTGATTGACGGGTTTTAAGTCAAAGACAATAAAGCAAAATGGATCTTAAATTATATGCAGTGCTATTTGCATCGGTGCTTGGTCTTACCTCGGCTGTGGGTTAGTATAATATATGTTACATAAAGATACAAACAACTCAAGTATAGACGCTTTGCATCATCTCGTGATGGCAGCCATGACAGGAGGCAGGAACAATTGAATCTGGTCTAATCTGATTTACATGAGAAAGAATTCAGTTTCCGAGGAGAAAAAGACTATTGTTGTGCCTCCTGTCATGGCTGCCATCACGTAAAGGTGCAAAGCCTACATATATATTGATCCGTCATGCAACAAGCTGTGACAAAATGCACTTTGATTCAGCATGTTCAAATACTGAAATAGATCCTTGGGCATAATGTTTTCCCCATTTCAGACCATTCCCTAGAGTATCATTTCTTTGTTTAATGGTTGCACATGAGAAGACTCATGAATATAGATACAACTCAAACAAAGAAACTTATTCTCAAGACCACGTGTAATTCCCAAGAGTATCATTTCTTTGTTTAACGGTTGCGCATGAGAAGACACATGAATATGGATACAACTCAAACAAAGAATCTTATTCTCTAGAGAATGACATGTGGTTTTTTTTTTTTTTTTTTTTTTATGCCACTTTACCACTCTGGGGTGGACGGAAAGCCTTACAGGTCTAGGACCCAATTACAAGGCAACCGATAGATCGAATTAGAATTTGAAAGGTGATTTTTGCGGAGGGAGGAAAACCGGAGAACCCGGAGAAAAACCCTCGAAGCACAGGAGAGAACCAACAAACAACTCTACTCACATACGATTCATGAGGCGTTCTAGTATATCGAAGAATCGAAAGATAAAAATTTTGAGGTTCTTTCTTTCAGTGCGTTGGCCAACGGGCACATATGGCATACCTATGCCTGACGCAGGTTGCCCTGACGACGAAACCTTAAAGTGGAAGAAGGGCTGGACCTACCATGACACTGAGGACGACAATAATCAAAACCAGCGGTCTACCATTTTTCACATGCCTGGAAATTTCTCCAAACACGGCATCCAGCAGAAGTTTTGTATAAAAGACACACCCCAGGGGGGTAGTGAATTTTGGCCCGAGGGGAAGTACTGTCTGTACAAAAAAGGTGAGAATAAGAAGCTGTCACAGGCTTAAAGTGCAGCGGTAATACGAGCAAGAAAATCGTGCAACTTGTCGCGCAACATTGTTGCGTTGCAAGTTGCAGAGCAAATGTTGCTCGTATAGCTGGGTTTCAATCAGCTGATAAAAGTCTTTGAATCTCATTATCTGCTCCAAATGGTGGTCAAACACTGACCACCATGTGCTGTCAACCAGAAAGAATTATATTGAAAACTTGTGATTCAGCTGATGAACATTCTGCACGAGACAGGAAATGACGTCAAGTGAAACCCAGCTATAACCACCCCGCGCGCAACAAATTTTCATTGTTGCAGAGAGTAGAAAGAGCTTCTACTATATGCAACAAAATCGCGCAATAAAATTTTGTTGTTGCACGAGGTGGTATAATACGAGCCACATTGACTCTGGTCTTGTTTCTGTACAAAGTAAGCTTCCCTACTCAGATAAGCATACCATTTGAAAATAAGTATGATATCATAAGTATCTCCTAATGTTCCTCGGTTTGTTTCTGTACCAGGGGTCTGCCCTACTAACATGAAAACTGGATACATTCGGTGGGACGACGAGCAGTCAGAAATCGACTTGAATGACAAGCATTCTGGTGATCTTCCCGACGGAGACTATCCTGAAACACACACCAAGCTCAACTACTGCTGTATGACCAAAGGCAATGTCAACAACCCTATCCAGCTGCCAGCACTCAAACCATTTTATCTTCTGTCTTATGGGTCTGCGCAGTGCCAAAAAGTAAGAATCCATCACGTCTTGACTGTATTCAGAAATGGTCCATATAACTAAAGAAATCTTTCGGCCTTGCTTCTGAGTATGAATGGCCAGTTCTTAAGAAAACGTCTTCAGCAGAGACCTCTAGCTTGGGTGCAATGTTTTCCCATTTCAGAGCAAATGTCATTCTCTTGAGAATAAGCTTCTTTGTTAAGATTGTATCCATATTCATGTGCTTCTCATGAGCAAGCGTAAAGGTAAAGGCCTTGTTTAACGCCAGTGGTCCTTCAGCTAGTAACTGGTCCACCAGAAACTGACGGTGCGCACCTCACCCACTCTCCCCATCATTGCTCTGTTTTAAGAGTATTCACTAAGCTAAAGGTAAACGGATTAGAGAGAATTTGAAACAGACGTGGAGATCCTGAGGAACGAACCATGGACCTCTAACTCTGTGAAGGATGCGCACTTAACTGAGCTACACCTGCTCCTTAAAATGGGAAAGCATTACGCCCGAGCTAGAGATATTTTGCCAATTTTTGTCTCATTTTCTGTCTGTATATCAAGGTTGCAGGAACTCGTGTGACAAGTGAATTCATCAAGTTTGACGATGACGATCAAGCTAACACTGATGAGGCTTATGGTGCTCATCCTTATGGACCAAGTGAAGATCCATTCAACTTAAAAGTATATTACTGTTATTACGAACCAGGTAATGGAAATAACTGTCTTAAGAGTTTTCAGAGTTTTAAGAGTCTTGTGACCTCGTATAGAATTGAAACAAGTGGCACTCGCTGGTGAGAGCGGTGCGCAAGGCGGGCCTCGGAGACAAGTGAGGAGTGTGCGCCAAGCCAAACTCACCGCTAACCCACGGGCAGTGGGAGTTCCTTCAAAAATTCATTGGTGGTGAGGTCTAAGAGCGGGGAGCACGAGCGAAGCAAACTTTGAGAAAGTCTAGGCCTCGCACAAGTCATTGCTTATAATGGTCTTTTGTTTAATATCAACAGGCCAAGAAAGTGAAGACGATTTGGGTACTGGTAAAGATGTCAAGAGTAAGGTATGACAGAATAGGAGCAAAAAGTTTATTTTTTAAACGTTTTTCCGTGAGAGGACTCCCATCACTAATCTTTATACTATTGCAGTATACATTATCTTCTTAATATAACTTTAAAACAGATCACTGAAGGAGGGAGGGTCGGGGGTAAAAGGCGCACGACTGAACCTTTAAAAATCACTTCATGGTCAAGGCGCTTTTGAAGGACGTCTACCTTATGCAATATCGGTCTCTCCTAATTTGCATAAAGGAAAAGCTTAATAAAATATAATTGAAATATTTTGAATTGTGAAAATATTTTGTCTTCACATGAAACACCATCAGCTAAATAGTACTGTGCACAGTTTCAAAGAATAATGAAAATTGTTTGCAGAGTTATAAGCATTTAAAATGTGCCAAAAACATGAAAACGAGACTGGTCGGGCCATGGCTGTGTTTCACATACAAATCCTTCTAATTTTAAATTGCTGTTACTTCCCAAGTATTTAAGCTAGAGCACTCAAATAAACAAGGAATAAACTAGTCTAACCCTGATAATGATTATCATCACAGGTCCCTACAGGCAAGTCATCGTCTGGTCTTGCAGTCGCCATTGGTTGTGGTGTTGCTGGAGCAATTGTCGGTACTGCATCTATTGCTTTTGCAACAAAACGAATCCTGGCCCATAAGGCTCGAGCTGCATATGATGCTATGGAACCTCAACCAGATGGTCCTTAGAGGACCCAGATGGACCTAGATGGACCCTAAGGGACCTATTGTACCTAATTATTATTGGAATCTTATTTAAATTATTGATGAAAGAGACAGACAGAGTTTGTTATCACATAGTTTGTGAACGTAATCCACATGTAGATACAGACCCCTTTCACTTGACATCAAAGCAGCCAAATTTAGAGGACAAAACAAGAATTTCAATCTTCTGAAAATTGTAACCTATTGTTTTGTCCTCCAAATTGAGCTGCATTCCCACGTGCTGCAAAGGGTCTATTGCAAGATGAACTTAGGATTTGAAGTGGATGTCACTAGCTCGTACACGGATGTTATCCTAAGCATCGACACAAATATCCAGGCCAAAAGAGATTCTTTTATCCTTTTCGTCGCATTTAATTCAAATTGAGAACTCTAAGGCCTGATTTAGACGTCGAAGTTTTGCTCATTTGCATTAGATTCGGCACATGTGAACTTCGACGTCTAAACCGGGCCTAAGGAATGTGCAGAAAGACTAATGGCGATTGAATAGCCCCTAAACTTGTATGTTTGTAACCATTTGTTTGGGTTCAGGTAACTATTTCTTTAGCTAATGATGCAACTTATTTGTAAATATATATGCTATATTACTCACGACTACGTTATGTGGTTACTGTACTTATGAACACTGCTTTATGGATCAAGTTGTACTTATATAAACAAGAGTTTTATTCGTAAGAAAAACTTAATCTCGACTCCTTTGGAGGTTCGTGTAATTTAACCAAGGTTTTTGAAAATAGATATAAGATAGATAGATATAGATATGAAACTAAATTGTTTTACTCTAATTAGTTTACATTAAATAAATTAATAATCAAGTTGTAAAGACATTTTGTGATGCAGTGTTGAATAAATAGACAATGGACCAAATCCAATTGGGTGTAATGTTTTCCCATTTCAGACCACGTGTCATTCTCTTGAGAATAAGATTCTTTGATTGAGTTGTATCCATATAGATGTGTCTTCTCATGTGCAACCGTTAAACAAAGAAATGATACTTTAGGGAATGACACATGGTCTGAAATGGGCAAAACGTTACGTCGAGAAACGATATCTATTGAGAGTCAATACCAGTTAGGAAGTCATGTGATAACGGTCCGCAATGTTGGATGACAACTACATCGATACATATCCAAACATTACGCACACATATCTCAATCCACCTCAATCACGTGCACATCACGTGCACCTTTCATTAAATGGATAGCAAGTTGCACGGTCCAGAAATTTTACATTATGCATCAGATGATCAGAGGGGTTTTATTCTTCAGCTACGAAGAGGCTGAAATACTACGCCTGGGGTCCCTGTGGTAAAGCTTAATAAATGATGCAGCTGGTACCAGTCAACATGACATCTTCAGAAGTGAATTTATCGTAAAAACGAAGAATGAAGAGCAAGTGATGCAGAAAAAGAAAATTTTCTAGTCATAAAAAAAAGTTGAGTACCAAAATAAGCGAGGAAAATACGTCGAATTAGCTAAGACACGTGACCAGGGAGTTATCCTGTTACCATGGCTACCTACAGCATCAAGGAAATAGACCAACAAATGACGTTATCTGTGCTCATGATACACAGCCAATCAGAAGGACAGAAACAGTAGAGAAAATGTGACAAAACAAATTTGAGAATCAAGAGAGGGTGGGTGGGGAAGGTCGCTAGCTTTCAGCAAACTACGCCCAAAGAAAGAAAAAACCCCTGCTTCGAATGGAAAAAATATCACGCCCTTTAAAGATGATTTTCTCTCTTTTAACTGTTGTAAGGTAAGCTTGAAATTGTATTTCATTCTACATGAAGATCCAAAATTATCTTTGAAGGCAATTATCATTATTAGTAAATATCAACCAGGATATCAAGCACTTGTTTTCGAGCGGTGGACGTTGAACTACACCATATGGAAATGAGCCAAAATATCGGCTGTAATTACATAAAATAATTGGCAATAATTACGAGAGTACAATGGAATATCTTGATAATTATATTGTCTTTTGCGAAAAACAAATAAAACGTTAAAGAATTCTGGTAGCGACTGGTACACACGTGTACAAACAAAGAATCAACGAGCCAAAAATGAAAAACATAACTGTGCTACAATCAACTAATGAAAAACAAAATGTTTCACCAGCTTACACTCCCTAATTCTTTTCTCCTAGATAAAATGTGAACTTTCTTTGACTGGGTATCTCTATATTGGAGCTATGAAGCCGTTATTTAAAAGTGTAGTCGTTTTGTTCTTTCTGGTGTATCTATTTACTCCAACAGGTAAGCGAGAGCAAGCTAAACTATGAGATAGAAATGATTATTTTCTTGTTAAAGATATAGCTTATTCAATTAACGTTGTCGCTGATAAAAAGCGGAAAGCCTAAAGCTTTGAGAGCGGAATCATGAAATTTATTTAACCGTAGCATTATTACGATAAGAAACTAGCTTGTACACTTGCAAATTCTACGAGTTGGACATATATTCCTTAATTCATTCTTAGATAGCCTAAAGTGAAGGTTGTTGGTAACCAAAAGATAAATGATAGGCTTTAACAACGATAATTGAATTAGCTATATGAAGAAAATCTTAGTTTTCTCGACTATTTTACTTCATATAGGATTGATACACTGTTCACTAATGTTTCCTTATTTAAATGACGGACCGTGGACTGCAGTGCATCAGTCTTGACTAGTCAAAAAAATTCGACCGAGGAAAATAGAATAGAAGTCAGCTAGCGATTATAACACTGATTATTCTGTAAAAAAAATAGATAGTTTAATGTCAACTGATTCAATTTTTGAAAGAGCTATTACAAGCACAAAAAACGCCTTTACACAGTTTCCTTTTAAATAAGCGAGGCGTTAGAGTTATTCGCACTTTGGATCGCAATATATGTAGTCGATATACGTGAGGCTTGCCTAGATTAATGGATCGCTCAGATCGATGGATCGACTACATATATTGCGATCCGAAGTGCGTAAAAAGGATAAAGGCACTATACTGTAACAATTGGTGGTTACTAGGGTGATCAGTGACGTCACCGTGACTTGGTATACAGGGCTCGAAATAGGGGCCTGCCAATGGCCAAAATGCAGGTCAAGTTCTACTACTGTCAGGTTAAAACAATTTTGAACTGCCAAATGGAAAATTAAATGGCAGGGGAATTTTGCTCCAAAATTATTTATCCTGCCGAAAATAAGAAACTGTCAGGCCATTTATCTTTTCTATTTCGAGCCCTGGTATATCGTGCACGAGCCTAACTTCAGGACGGCTAAATTAACTTTTTTCCAAGTAAAACAATATTTATTGCTCATTTAATTCGAGGTATTGGTTTGATTGGAAATGTTATTGATACTAATCCCCGACTCTCTCTCTCTCTCTCTCTCTCTCTCTCTCTCTCTACAGTATCGCGTGAGGATTGGACTCCAGAGTTTCTGTCCCAAATCAGGAGAAAACGATGCATTCTGGGAAAAATCGAGCGTGACGTCACATTCCTTCATGGAACTGATTCAGGAGACTTTCAGAAGTTAGGGAAAGTCGCTGACATGGATGTGTGTGTACTGCTGTGTTGTGAGATGGATAATTGTGAGGCAGCATTCATGGCGGACAGGAACTGCTACGCTGTCAAATGCCATAGTCAAGAACACTGTGTTACTGCGCCTGCGCGGAAAAACAAATGGCATCCGTCGGTGGTTTTTGTGAAAAAGATTAGCCAATCAAACAAAGATAAAGAAAGCAAGTCTGCGCATGCGCAGAGTAAACAGAATAAAATAGTCAAAGAACATATTTTAAGGGAGATGTCCGCTGCACATAAAGATGTCAAACTTCAAGTTGACCAATCAAAGGACGATAAAAAAAGCCAATCTGCGCATGCGCAGAATAAACAAAGTGGGACAAAAGAACATGCTCAAAAGAACACGTCCGCTGTCCAAAAAAATGTCAACTTTCAAGTTGATCAATCAAAGGTAAAAGAAAGCCAAACTGCGCAAGCGCAGGATAAAAAGAGTGGAACATCTAAAGAACATGTTCAAAAAGAGATGACAGCTGTAAAAAAAGAATTCAAGAATTCTGAAATCCCTGGAAGCAGCGATAAAGAAGAAACGCATGGGATTATGAACAGTTTGGCTATTCCTGTTCATGACAAACCGTCGGTAACAAGTCTAGATCAAGAAGAAACAAAAAGAAAAACAATTCCTCTTGATAAACGAAAGGTGAGTTGAAGCTTCTGCTCGACTAACTCTTTTGGTATACTATACTAAGTAAAATATACTAGTGCGTTATTACAAATACTGCATTCTGATTGGCTGCGCTACTAGGTCCCATTAGCGAAATAGAGGCCCCTGGTAAAGAACAAATTCTATAGACCCCTTGCACGTGACTCCAAATCAGTTCTATTTGAAGGACAAAACGAAAGAATTTCAGTCCCCTAAGAATTGGAAACCTAGTGTTTTTTTTACTCCAAATTGAGCTGCAATCCAAGTACTGCAAGGGTTCCATGAAGCAATGGCTTTCAGGCAAAGGATTTGCTGATGCTATGATAAAATATACATGAAGGTGGACTACTACCAATTCTGTCTCCCTCCCCATCTCGAAATATTAACAAATTTAATCAAAGTATTAAGTGCAAATAATTGAATGCATTTACAGATGGCAATACGCGAAGAAATGTTTAAGAAGTCAAGGTTTAGCTTGGTGTCAGCGGCGGTCTTAACGTGTTCCATGGCGGTCGTGCTTAGCGGCGTTGCTATCATCGCCGCGAGAATACGAAAAAAACAAGAAGCAAATCAGGACCCTGAATACTCTTCGGTACCGACAGCCGAAGAATGAACGAAAACAACACGAAGCAAACAAAGACCCTGAATACTCTTCGGTACCGACAGCTGAGGAAATTAACGACAACAACACGAAGCAAACCAAGACCCTGAATAATCTTCGGTACCGACAGCCGAAGAATGAACGAAAACAACACGAAGCAAACAAAGACCCTGAATAATCTTCGGTACCGACAGCTGAGGAAATTAACGACAACAACACGAAGCAAACCAAGACCCTGAATAATCTTCGGTACCGACAGCCGAAGAATGAACGAAAACAACACGAAGCAAACAAAGACCCTGAATAATCTTCGGTACCGACAGCTGAGGAAATTAACGACAACAACACGAAGCAAACCAAGACCCTGAATACTCTTCGGTACCGACAGCCGAAGAATGAACGAAAACAACACGAAGCAAACAAAGACCCTGAATACTGTTCAGTACCGACAGCCGAGGAATGAACGGAAAAAAACACGAAGCATACCATGACCGACCATGACCCTGAATACTCTTCGGGAACGACAGCCGAGGAAGGAACGAAAACAACACGAAACAAACCAAGACCCTGGATATTGTTCAGTACCGAGAGCCGAGGAATGAACGAAGAATAAGACAGTTGAAAAATGGGAATAGCTTAATAGACGGAAATATAATATGGACTGAAATATGGAGAAAAGAAAGATAGATATTATGAGGCCAGCTATTGGACATTAAAAGAGAAATACCGCGTGTTTCTATAAAAATCACGTCAATATAACTATAAATTTCACACGATAATGAGTTTGAGTACTGAATAGGTCTTGGCTTAAAACTTATTTCAAGCAAATAAAGAAATGGATTTATTATTCTAATTCTTTTCTTACAAAATGAACTTGCGAAATAAATTTTGAAAAATATATTATATTTGTACAAGAGGCCATGGTCTCTTGATTTGTATAAATTCATAAAAAAATGAAATTAAAATTATATTTACAAATTGCGACACAAATTGAAAAAATATTGTCGCATAAGTTACATTCTTGAAAATTTTTAAATATTAATATTGAAAAACTATTATTGGCTGTTTGTAGTTTGAAAAACATGGATGACAACACACGTTATAAAAAATAAATTACATAGAAATATTAAGTTAAATTCTTGACAATTCAAAATATATTAGGATGCCATTAGCGCTGCATTTGAAAAATATTATTATTCTGAAAAAAATTTTGAATTATAATTTTTTCACACTTTTTGTGGAAGAGAGGCATGCATATATTCATTTCAGTACAGCTAGCAGCAAGCTTAATTCCCTATAGGAGAATCCCCTCTAACATCCATTATCCAGTCAATTAAGAGCCTTTTCTTGCTGATTTCTTATGGGGAAATCTCCTCATAAGTTAGAAAGCATTCAATATCCATTGACTGAAGAGCATCTTCTTGAGGAATTTCTGCTTATTCTTGATTCACAATTGGGGGATCCCCCTTGTAAGCATGTGATGTCCAATGAACAGCAAATGAAAAGCATCTTCTTCTGCATCAGAGAGAAATACAGATCTGTACGCCTGATTGATCACAGGGGAATTCCCCTTTATAAGTATCCATGCTTCCTTAAGGAAATCCTCAATTGTTCCTCATCGCAGGGGAATCCCCCTCTTTCAGATAGAATCCAGTTTCTTCGCCGCAAAAAATTATAATTCCTAGATATACATTGTCCTTTAGATGATGTATTTGCTGTGGAGCTAGCAGGCTTTTTTCCTCCAAATAATTGCAAAGGCTCTCGTTTCCTGACATCAAACTGAAGTCCTTTTTGTTAGTCAGTCTCACAACAATTTAAAAAGCCAACCCAATTCTTTTTCTTTGCAGACTGTCTCCCTTTGTTACAATTAATCAACGGAGGGAATCCCCTTTGAGTAGACTAATTTCTCCATGCATTAAAAGAAGGGCTGTCTTGTCGGTTCATACCAGGGGAATCCCCATCAGTCAGAACATCTCCATTACTGAATGCAAATTGTTCCTAAGAAAAGCCATTCAATTGTTGTTGAAATGTATAAGATACCAATTAATTCGAGGCAAAGTTCAGTAAGAAAGTGCTCATCAAAATTTAAACTTCAAATTACAGAATCAATGATGAAAAAGATTATCAAAACATTTAAAAAATTTTGTGTCATAATGAAGAAAAATGAGTGTCTAATGTGTGGAAAATAATTTGACAATAATCATTAGTAATAATGATATTGAATTTGAATTAAAGAGTCACTTGCCATAGGGAATTTTTATGACAGTTCACTCTCTACGCACACAGTACCAAGGCTAAATGTGTGAATAAATGTGACCAGTCAATGCGAACGGTCAAGAGGACTGGCCTAAAATGCATTTGGCCAAACCAGTGACATTTTTGTCCAGACACTGATCTGTTGACTGTTGGTCATTGAGTTAATTTAAGCAATGCAGTACTAATTAAAATATTACCTCCGAGTAACAATGTGGGAACCACAAAAGACATCTGAAACATACGCTTAAGACCCCTTGAACGTGATATCAAAGCAGCTCAAAGGACAAAACAAAGGAATTGCAATCTCCGAAGAATTGGAAACCTATTGTTTTGTCCTCAAAATTTAGATACATTCCGACGTGCTGCAAGGGGTCTATATCTGTAATTATTGATGACAAATAACTGCATATCTAGAAATACATATAAGATAATATTTCATTGAGTACAAACCCTTTGTTCTTTGATAGAAGGTTGTGATGCTCTTCCAGATCCATGCAGGGATTGATTTCTCACTACATATGCTGAGCCAGGTCTGGAGAAGTAAGCTTTTTCATTTTGAGGAATTTGTTGGATTTCTTGACTTGATACCTATTAGATAATTATTAGATAATTATTAGATAATTATTAGATAATTATTAGATAATTATTAGATAATTATTAGATAATTATTAGATAATTATTAGATAATTATTAGATAATTCATACATTTATTATGTCAAGTTTACTCAAGGTCAATACGATGGAGATTGAAATACAGTTAACATTTTTGCAGAAGAAGACAGTCAACACTACTGTACATCTTTATTCTCAGTTATAAGTGGGGCACCCCCTCCCCCTAAGATTGCACAAACATTTTTACCTTTTTAACAATATCCAATTTGATTAACTCTGATTTTGGAGTCCTTTTGCAGTTGGCAGCTGTTGGGCAAAACACACAAGTGAAAAGAGTTTCATTAATGAATGACTATTAATTCAATGTTATGGGAATTAAATTCTATCCTACCAGCAAAGAATGGCCAAATATTTTCTATTGCAGAAGCAAAGTCTGCGGCAGTCCTGCAAAAGAAAGGACAGATACACACATCAAGAGTTCCGCGCTACTGCTCTAAGCGCATGCTCAGGGGATTAAAAAGTGGGATTAAGTGATTAAAAAGTTAAGGCATGTCATAACATGTACATTGTGTGAGTCAAACAATATAATCTTAAAACGAAATTTTTGGTAGCCTTTTACAAACCTAATATTCTGTGCCCCCCCGCAGTTTTATTGCAAAATATTATAATTATAAATTTTTACAACCTCATAAAATATATATGGTCCTTACCTTTTTTTGCTATCACTCAACGTAAGATCAGGTTTGTATTCCATTATCGTCATGACAACCTTCCCATGACCTTGAAAAGCAGCACAGTGTAGAGGAGTCCATAGTGTCCCCTTGTTGCATCCATTCACATCAGCACTGTTATAAATGAAGCATATCTGGATATTACTAAAATGAGGAGTTAAAATAAATCTTTAAACCTTCAAATTTTATCAATACCCTGAAGCAAACTCGTCAGGACACAGCTACTTCACCAAATTGGAATTTAGTTGTTTCCTTTTGCCGAGGGAGTGAATGGATGCAACAGGGGTGCACTATGGACTCCTCTACAAAAACCAACTTCTAAATTCCAATTCAATGATGGCACAAGTGCCAAACTTTGGTTAGCCACTGGCTATTAAGTGGGGGGGAGGGGAGGGGCTGAAAAACCCAGAGAAAAACCCTCAAATCAAGATAGAGGCCTAACAATTCTACTCACATATTATGCACTCTTCCTTTTGAAAATTCTGTTTTCTGGGGATATTGAGACATAATGACACTTAACATTATCAGATATTAAGCTTACCCACTGTCTAGAAGTAGACGCACAATATTGCTGTACCCCCAGAAGGCTGCAATGCATGCTGGTCGAAAACCTTGTGCCGAGTAGGAATTAGGGTTGGCACCACTGTCCAGTAATGATTTTATGAGCTAGAGAAAAAGAGAATGGTAAAAAAAATTAGATACGGAAAAATTTATATACAAAGGTTAAAAAATAAAGGGAAAAATATGACCCGCGTGCATGACAACCATCTTGAAAACAAAACACTGCGAATTAAATACAAAATTTCTAAATTTTTCGTACTTTTAGTAATAGAATATTGCACAAGATAAAAGCGGGTTAAAGAATTACGTAGCTGTTAGCCTATGCTGATGTTATTAGGGTAAGAATTATACCTTTTCATCTCCGTTGGCCGCAGCGCTCGTAAGTTCTTCTCCATCCGCCATTTTGAATATAATTATTAATGGCAAATTCGCTGTGTTACGGGAACATTAACAGTAGGCTCAAATTCTTAGTCTCCGCGCTACCTCTTCACACAGGGATCCCAAAATTGTTCTTTGGGTCCCTTTGCTTCCAAAAGATCTACCTTGACTCTGGTTTGCTGTATTTTAAATATATAATCTCTTTCTTCTACGTTTCGATACTTAACTTTTATTTCAAGTAAAGTTGTACATTCAATTTTTTTTATAATTGGGGATAAAAATAAGAGTGTTGGGCTTCCTGTGGACATGGAAGACGAACACGTGATTGTCAAAAAATATTCAACAGGAACAGGACCACACGAGATCAAGACAGGAAAACAGCTTGTAAAATAGCTAAAATCTTCATCGAAATGGCTTCTGCTTTAGATCAGTTGAAGGAGTTTACTACTGTTGTTGCAGATACTGGTGATATTCAAGGTATTTTGGTTGACTTCGTGTTTCCTTGTGCCTATAAAAGTAGCCATATAATGTTTATTTACCCTCGAGTTGAGTGTTCGCCTTCTTGTTTCTTGTTTAGCTATCGATAAATACAAACCCACTGATGGTACTACCAACCCTTCGCTTATCTTGGCTGCTTCTAAGATGCCTGAGTACAAACATATCTTGGAAGATGCTGTGCAGTTCGGGAAAAAAAATGGAAGGTACATAATTATATAGTCTAACAGGCCATTTGCTAATTAAAAATATGTCTGCATATTTGTCAAGGACATGTTTGTTTTCTGAGGGGGGAGGGGAGGGGAGAGGGAGATTTTGTTCCAACAGAATTCCACCAATAGCTGTTATTACAGTTGAGCCTGCAATGAGATATTGATGATAGAAAAGTTATTCAGAAGACACTAGCTTGTGCAATGAGATATTCTTATATTTAAGAATCATACAAGCGAGGCTATCGGGTCAATACAATGTTTATTTTCTTAATTGCATATCATTTGCATGCATCCGTAAAAACTGCTATTCAGTCAATCAAAGTTAACTTTATGGAGACTCACTGACTAGAGACTTAAAATCTTTTATATTTTTGCATTGAGTTAAGACCAGGAAACAATACCAGATGTGAAGTGATATTCTCTCTTGGCCATGGCTCTGTTTCCCAACTAAGGTATTAGTTCCATCATTTTTTAACATAGATCTTACTTTATTCTCTCCATATTAGCACTGTCGAAGAGCAAGTAACCGCTGCCATGGATAAATTGGTATGAGTGAGAAGCATTGTTCATGAGAAGTATCATAACCATTTTCATATTATTATTATGCAACCCAGACAACTATAGCCATAAATTGAAACATCTGGGTTATATTAAATTCTATCATCATAGATTTCCTATGGTTTGAGTGATTACTTGATAGCTGGGTTTCACTTAACATCATTTCCTGTCTCGTGCGGAATGTTCCTCAGCTGAATCACAAGTTTTCAATATAATTCTTTCTGGCTGACAGCACATGGTGGTCAGTGTTTGACCACCATTTGGAGCAGATAAGGAGATTCAAAGACTTTTATCAGCTGATTGAAACCCAGCTATTGGTGGAAGCTAAAACCTCAGACGTCTAGGGCTGTGTGTTGGTTGCATAATAATTATTATGAAAACAGGTGTACTCAATATTGGTAATATGTGCAAATATATAGTGTGTCCAAGGTGAATTCACTGTAGGGAGACCACGTACAGATGAGGGGGCTGGGGTCTATACTTTTTTAACCAAAACTAATTTTCTTTTTTTTTTCATTTTGATTTTTGTTGTCATGTTGTCCTTGGGTAAGCTGTCAACCCCACACACACACTGATTATACATTTAGCTGATTATAAATTGCAACTATTATAGTATGTCTCCTTTGGAACTGAAATATTGAAGATTATTCCTGGTAGAGTGTCAACAGAAGTAGATGCAAGGTAAAAGCAATAGACTTGGCGCACTTGTGCTATATACAAATGCAATCAATAATTTATGTTTGCTTTGCCATCCTCTTCATCATCACCAACAACAATGTCATCATACCCATCATCATCACCATCGTCATTTTGATAATCATCACCAACCACCTCAATATAATAATTTTGGGCTTTAGTCTCTGAGGATATGCTACTGTAAGCTGGCCGTAGCCACCAGACAGTGTAGGTCATATGATGAATTTTACATTCATCCCCATTCATGAACTGCTATTTTAGCCCCTTTATTACATTGTATTCCATTCCTTTGTTTCTATGCTTGACTGCTCCCCGAGTCATTTATTTTCATGTTCAACTTAATATACTTTTCATTCCTGCCTCTAATGATGTCGGCATCTGACGAAAGCTCAGGAGCAAAATAAATAAATCTGCAGCAGCTAGTGTACCGCCTCAACTTATTTTATTCAACCCATCATTAAATTGCAAGCAATCCTGAAAATTCTAACCATACTCCATCCATAGACTTTAAGATAGACATTGATGTATCAATATTGCAAGATCATTTAAGGCCATGTCTTTTGAATATTCAGGTTGTCATTTGATGTTGAAGGCTCCATTGCCAAAGCCAAGAAATTCATTGAACTGTATAAGCAACAAGGAATCGGCAAGGAGAGAGTTCTTATTAAACTTAGCTCTACCTGGGAAGGTATTCAAGCAGCAAGGTTAGTTTCAAGACTTGAAAAAGAATATTTTCTAATTTCTATACAATTCAATCCATTTAGTTTACCTCCGTTTTCAGTGTTTTATGCAGTGATCAAGACACATGCTGCAAAAATGGGTTAATCTAATCAGCAGTAGACTACAGTACCATCAATCAATTCAATCATTAGGGTACAGTTCCCATGTATCTATTCTAACAGAATTTATTTGATTGGTGGTAGTGTACATGTATATATTGCCTAATTAAATAACCTCTTCTCAACACTGGTAAAGAGGGCTGTAAAACATGTATTTTTTTTACTCTTTTGCAGAATTCTTGAAAAAGAAAATGGAATTCACTGTAACTTGACTTTGCTGTTTTCATTTGCTCAGGTATCTTGATAACAGAATAAAGTTCCGTATGGCCTTAAAAATAATGGTCCTAAGGATGACAAAAATTAAACTGTTATAAACTTTTCTAGTTTACTAACTTCCTAGTAAGAAAGTATATTGATTATAATTGTAATTTTTTATACAATTTATTTATCTAGGCTGTTGCTTGTGCCGAAGCAGGCGTCACACTGATCTCACCTTTCGTTGGCCGTATATTAGACTGGTTCGTCAAGAATACAAACCAGAAGTATGAGCCACAAGATGAACCAGGTAAAGTCTATCTTCACTCAGTGTTAACCTGTATATGGCAGACGCAAAAGGACCTGTGGTGCTGTTTGCAAGAGTAGGGATTTGTTACCTAGTACAACGGTGTGGTCTAGGAGGCACACTACTAACCCTACTCTTGATTGTAAACTGCATGACCAGCAATGTGCACTTAAGTAGCAGTCCATAAAGTCTTCCAAACTATATCATGCAAACTCACAGTTGTTCCCTCACGATGACGGGAAGCCCCCCCTCCCTCCCCACTGGTAAAAGGTTTTTGTTCAAATGATTTGAAACATGGAGTAACTGTATTGATGCATCATTGTTGTCCTCTGTTAGGTGTGAAGAGTGTAACAGCTATCTATAACTACTACAAGAAGTTTGGTTATAAGACTGTTGTAATGGGAGCATCTTTCAGAAACACTGGCGAAATAGTTGAACTTGCTGGCTGTGACAATCTCACCATCAGGTAATTGGTAAAAGATATTTTTAATGTCATAAAACAAAACTTCTATTATGAAGAAAAGGATCTATCAAATCCATAGTTGAACTGCAGCCTTGCAATCTCTGCCTTGTTACCACTGTTTTCACTGCTACGTGCTGATCGAGACAGGGGCCCATTACCTGGAGCGTACAACTGGTACCCCTATCTCAAGTTATCATTTTCTCAGACTGGTTATGTTTAGATTCATATTTCCTGCCTAAAATTAAGTGCCACAACAAAAAAATTCAAGTTATTCAATAGAACGAAGCTAACAAAGAATAGGTTTCTATTGAATTACTCACACAATTTGTTTGATTAACAGCAGTGTATTGCCCGATTTCCCTGTTGCGACTGTTGTCTCAATCAGCACGTAGCAATGAAGACAGTGGCAAGGCTGCCACTAAAACAGTAAAAATTGATCAGATCTTTGCCAAAAATAAATTATTTTTTTCCTAACAATTCTTTGGCAGCCCATCTCTGCTCGAAAAACTTCAAAACTCAAAAGAAACAGTCACAAGAAAAGTGTCAGTTGAAGAAGGTAAATTTAATTCAGATTCCTTGCTTTATTCTTGCTTTGATTTACAGTCTGCAAATGTGGAGGGTTTGAAATAATATTTCAGTTACAAGTCCTTAAATTGTGTGGTTGGACTC
This sequence comes from Anthopleura xanthogrammica, assembly GCA_964019055.1. NCBI lineage: Eukaryota > Metazoa > Cnidaria > Anthozoa > Actiniaria > Actiniidae > Anthopleura > Anthopleura xanthogrammica. Next base: position 7,423,628 of record OZ025219.1, on the reverse strand, counting down.
CAACCTTAAGAAGTTTTTGTTGGACTAGATTTTGAATCCACTAAACAAGCATTATATTTTAAGGCAAAAATGTTTTATTTTACAGCACAAAAACTGGAGATCACAAAAGTGGAACTTGATGAAAAGAAATTCAGGTGGCTAATGAATGAGGACGCCATGGCAACAGAGAAACTTGCTGAAGGCATTAGAAAGTTTGCTGCTGATGCTGTTAAGCTTGAAGACATGATAAAAGAACAACTGCAGGCTGCTTGAACTTGTGAAGCTAATTAGTTAATGTAACTGTTAGACAATTTCGAAAGCACTGGGACAAGGATCATAGGATAAATTTCTTTCTTTTCTTCTCTTTCTCAATTTTTTTCCTGGTCACAATGCATGTCATATTTTGATTCAATCCAATCTGATATCACTTACGCTAATTAAAAATATTTGAATTTTTTTATACCTAAATATGCTACCATGGTAATGAATGTATAATTGATTATTACAATATTGTGATTGAACTCTTTGATATGAATATGAATAAAGATGTTCTTCCACTGATCTCCTTTATTAATTCTATATCTATTCTAGTACTCTGGAAATGGTAGAAATGATATATACTTTAATAAATTATGGGTGGCATAGGTGGTGTAGTGGTCTACTGCTCGCCTCAAACCGCTGTGGTCCAGGTTCGAGCCCCGGCTTGGATTAGATCATTATGTGAATTGAGTTTGTTTGATGTGTTGTTCTCTCACAAGCCACAAGGCTAGGGTTTTTTCTCCAGGTTCTCATGGTATTTTTCTCCCTCCGTAAAAATAAACATGTGAGTTGAGTTGTATGCATAGAATAGAATATAATGTAGTGGTAGTGTGTGTGAGTGACAGTGGGCCAAATTGGAAACCAGTATTCATTTACTGAATTTGTTTGTATCCCACTATAAAAAAGTGATTTTTCTTTTTTTGTAGTAGAAATGAAACAAAAGCAGTAGGTTAGTTGAGGAACTATAAAGAAACAGACGTAATACAGGTAAAGATAATTTAATATTACCATATGGTTCTTGAGATTGCCACATATTGTGTTACAGTTCCATCTCATTCAGAGCAACTTCTTTCGATACGGTGCCAATGCTAGGAAAGAAAACTGATAAATGTGGAGGTTTTACCGTTATTATTTTCAGCAAAACAAAGTAACAATCCTAAATAAAACTGACGGAAAAGTTGCATCAGCTAGGCTGATGAAGAACGGCCAAGGGTACAAAAATTTAACCCTTCTATTAATGTTAAATTGACTTTTCAAGAATTATGGACTACCAGATCAGTAACTCTAGCTTTATCCCAGGTAATTTTTACTCTTATTAGCTCGCACAGAACGATCGCAATGAAGTCTTGAAAGGTCTTTGGTCTATTATCTATGCATCAGAGCACGAAATTTTGCCAACACTTTAAGCCTCTGACGTCATTCCGGATTTTCCTTGTTGTCACCTGATTGTCACACCCCTATGAACGCCCTCTTCTTTTGTTATACGATTTTTGAAGTCAAATCGCTTTAAAACTTAGCTTTTTTCATTGGAAAATATTGGAAAATGATTTATTAACAACATTCTGTCTTAGATTGCAAAATTTCGAACTTTAAAGCGTAATATTTGGGATTAAAATACTCGACGAACTGGATTTGAACTTGTTTTTTATGCTAATGAAACCTCTTGTGAATCACATGAGTTTTGATTGGCTAAGAGCCTGTCACTCACATGTTTGTTATTGTGTGTACGTGGAGTCATACGTTCAACATTTCACGTCTGACTGGCTCACTGTAAGGTCTCGAAAAGCATAGTTAGTAAAAATATCGCTAGACACCGAATTGAGAAATCGTCCAAGTCTTACAGCTACTAAAAATGAGGTCGAATCCAACTGGGGAACAGCCAAGTGTGGCGATGAAGTTTGTGAGTGCTGGCCTCGCCGCTTCCATAGCAGAAGCTGTGACCATTCCAATCGACACTGCCAAAGTTCGTTTACAGGTAAATCAGCCAGAACCAAATATAATCCTGCATTGTAATTGCGTTTTTGTTGAAGTTCTCGATCTCTAATTCGTTTTACTTTCGATAGAATATAACTTAAAAAGAAAAATTCGAATGGTTATATGTCTAGATAGTTTTTCGATTCTAGGTTGTCACGTCATTTGTCCAAATTATTCTCGATTTTTATGTGCTGTTTTTTTATTCTGTCTGTTTGTTAGATAGAGTACTTGTTGTGTAGTGTTTAGTTCAGGTTAAACTTTAGCTTTCGTATTAAACATTCACTGTAACAATGATATAAATTGTGGCTTCTTGGATTGCTACGTGCTACGCGGCAAAGCAGTCGAATCAATGATTGTGCTACTCGACGTAGTCAAATATTAACATGTCCAACAATCAAGAACCTCTTCTTTATGACATAAGATTTGTTTACAGTCATAAGCATTCGCTTTCTTATGTATATTATTTGATAACAAATCGACTTTGTTTTTATTCTTGTACTTTTTGATTGATTCTAAAAACTAACTTGTCATCGGTCGACCGCGAGCCCAAAACAAAACGGCGTCTTTCAGCTGGAATGTGTAAAATGTATCTTTGTATCTTTTTCCTACTAGTAAAACCCACAAGAAGTTCCACAATGCAAATTACCTCGTACCTCGGCTTATTTAGGATAATTTGTGTCGGATAATTAAAAGTCCCAGGAAAGCCACTTAAGTTGCAAAAAAGCCTGTTAAGTGCCGGAGTTAAAAAAAATTAACAATGTAAATTTATGCCTGTGCAATTAGCTGTGTTTATTTCGCAATATACATGAAACGTGATAGATGTTACATAATATATTCTAGATAGTATTTATTGGCATAGAAAGACAATAAAGAGGCAGTCAAAATAAAACCTTTCAACTGCTACTTTTCATTGTTTGTGCACACAATGTCCCAGATGGTTTTTATCTTGCTCCTGGACATGCCTGAAAGCCTTAACAAAGGGATCCCAGTTTTGAAAAATCGTAGTACTTGCAGTTGCACTAATTACTGGGGGAAACTTTGATCAGGCATTTTTTTTAATATAACAAATGCTGATTATCTGATTATTCTTGGTTTTGTAGATCCAAGGTGAACATGCAGTAATGTCCAACATTGCTTCAGGGATTAAAACACACAACCCAAGTGTCCAGTACCGTGGCATGATTGGAACCATGTTTACTATTGCAAAAACTGAGGGTGTTAAAACAATGTACAAGGGTCTAATCCCTGGCATTCACCGTCAGCTCTGCTTTGCAAGCATTAGAATTGGTCTGTACGATTCAGTCAAAAAGATGTATGGAGATGAAGATGTCAATAATCCGAAAGTTTTAAAGAAAATAGCTGCAAGTATAACTACAGGAATCATGGCCGTGGCATTAGCACAACCAACGGAAGTGGTTAAAATTCGTTTCCAGGCTGACGCTGGTAGATATACCACAGGTGCCTTAGCAACATATGCACTTATCGCACGGAACGAAGGAATTAAAGGATTGTGGAAGGGTGTATTTCCAAATATGGCAAGACTGTGTACTGTTAATGCATCAGAACTTGTTGTATATGATTCTATTAAAGGGTTTTTCTTGCGGCATAAGTTCTTGGCTGATGAGTATCCACTGCACTTTGTGTCGGCATTTGGAGCTGGTTTTGCAACAACTTGCATTGCATCACCTGTGGATGTCGTCAAGACCAGATACATGAATTCGCCACCCAATACTTATAAAAGTGGTATTGATTGTGCAGTACAGCTGTTGAAGCATAATGGAATTACGGCATACTATAAAGGGTGAGTATATGTACATAAGTATTTATATAGTATTGTATTGTCATCTCACTCTATTCCGGGGGGGGGGGTACTCCCTATAATTGACTATACGAGGATGCTCCGCCCAAAAGGGGTACTTTTTTCAGGCCGCATGTATAGCAAAGGGGTGGAAATTTGTGAGTTTTGGTATAAAAAGGGGTAGATTTTCTTCAAAGGTATATGAAAGGGGTACCTTTTCATGCAAAAAGGCATATAAAAGGGGTACTTTTTTGCTGAAATTTGGTATATAAAAGGGTAAGGGGTCGAGAGTTCGGGCGGAGCATCCCCGTATGAAATGACACAAGGAACTTCCCCTCCCCCCTGGGCACTCTGTATGCTCTTGTCACGATCTGTCTAGAACTTTCCTGCCATGGGGTGGATTCAGAATTTTCTTCAGGGAGGGGTGTGCAATGGAAGGGCACCCAAATGATTAAAAAAAAAACACAATATCACCCAAGAAAAAGAACGTTATTATGTATTGCAGGCTAAAAATAATTGTCAGTCATACACTAGTCAAGATGTCCGGCGTATGATATTCTATTTTATTTTTTTCAAATATGACCAGTCAACATGTCCGTTCAAATCCGTATTGGACTGGTCAACTACCAAATTTGGCTGAACATTGACTGTTGACCGGCCATTATTTTGAGCCCTGTATTGGATATCTTCAAATTTAAAGCTGCAGTAGGGGCACAAAGTCGACCCAGGGAAGAGTGCACCCCCTGCACCCCTCCCCTGGATCCACCCTGGCCGGCATTTAGTGAACTCTGAAGCAAAGTGCTGAAACTATCAGCAGGTGCGCACTTCTTTGCAAAGAAGTAAGAAGTGTAAGAGAACAGCATTGGAAACTAGAAAAAGCTGTTCATATCATTAGTAACGCATGTGAATTCAGGGGGCGGATGGCCAATGATGAACTCCCTTTTTGGAGCATTCATATGAATGCCTTTTCTGTATAATTATGTCCTAACTGCTCTATATATGCATGTCTAATGCATATGCATTTAATTTGCATCAATTAAAATTAATTAAAAAAATCATTATCCAATTATCTAACCATATTTTTCTTTTTCCATTCCAGTTTTACCCCAAACTTCATTCGTCTAGGTGCTTGGAACATTGTCATGTTCATGTCCTATGAACAGCTTCAGAGATTATTTACTAAGTTAAAGAAAGTAGCTACCAAATCAAGTACAAAACCTGTCTAGAAGATTTTCAATCAAAAGTAGCTGAAATTAACCAAAGCAATTAGAGGGGGACAACTAATATGCCCATTAGAAATTTATAATTGTCTGGTAATTATTAATAGGTGAAAGACTAAATTTTTATCAAAGAATAGGGTATTTTAAAGTCAATATTTTGGAGAGAAAATGATACAATGTAAGATTAGGGAGTCTATGGCTAGTCTAGATATAAATGCAAATAATTTTCAAAGAAATATAGCTTTCATCACTGCTGTTAATCAAAAGCAATTAGTCATCAATAGTAGCTAATTCTAGTGTTTGTGCTTTTGATTAACAACTAGCTCCCCTGCAGCTGAATGAGTTCAGCCAGGCAATGATAAATAAAAGTTTTCAAAATCAGTGTTGGTAGATATCAGTCAGGTACGACAGCATCTACTGGTAGCCTATGTATAGCCACCAACACATCCCTACAGTATGAACAACCTACTGACACCCTACCAATGATAATATACTAATTATCTAATAACACCGGCCAATTTTGAGGTCACCTTCTTTAAATAATACAGTTGAACCTCTACGCAATGGCCATGGATATACACTGTCGGGTTAATGGAGAGGCTTCAGTTACAATATAGTATGAGGTGGTCATTGTGGTGAGGGACTAGCTGGCCTTTAGTGGAGGTTTGACTGTATTATCAATTCACAGTATATATTATATGTCTTCAATTTTAGATCTTAATGCATGATGAGTAATATATACTTCACAACTTTTCAAATTTAATAATATACCCTTGGATGAGAATATATCAATACATGTACAGTCATCATGCATTAAATGTTTTTTTTTTCATTCCTAAATAGACCCCTTCCACATGACATCAAAGCAGCTAAAAATGGAGGAAAAAACAAAAGAATTTCGATCTCCTGAGAAATAAATCCTATTGTTTTGTCCTCCAAATTGAGCTGCATTTCAATGTGCTGCAAGGGGCTGTAGGTATATTAATACAATATGGCTTGGCGCATGGCCCAGTGTATGGGCCTGCATGCATGTCATGTCGTATACTGTACAACACTAACGTCTTATATTTATAGTTTTATAATGAAAATAAAACTAGGTGATCTGTGTAACAGTTTCACCAGACACAAGGTTATTCCAAAACAAATAACAATTCTATTATTAGTAGGTAATTCATTTGAATTTTCATTTTATGTTGGGTTGTAACATGATTATAATAGCAAGATTAAATAAGGCCCATGCAGTTCCAATGTCAAACTTTTGCTGCAGCAAATCTTATTGCCATCGTGGACATATAATACAGCGGCTAAGAAAATGCTGAACAAGAACTATATACCATAATATAAGATATCAACTGTTTTGCTTAGCATGATCATGCAGGACATGATGTACGTGCTAATTTTAAGTTTGGTTTACATACTAAGTTCTACTAGTTTCAAGGAAACAGCACATACTCCATCTCAAAGGCAATTAGATTCAACGCAGCAAAAGTTTGACATCTGAACTGGGCTTAAGTATTAATAGGAGATGCATGCTAGCTAGGGTAGGTAGACATTAGTTATTAATTCATTTTACTCGTTATATATTACTGGTAGTTGATTTATAAGACAGTGATCTATGATCAATCTTAATTTAAAGGGCAGTTTTTCCTATGTAATATTCAAAATTGGTCAGTTAATTGATAATTGGTAGTTTATAGAGTGAAATCACTAAACCTGTGAAATAGATATTAGATTAATACACTTTAGTTATACCAATAAGACCCTAATTCCATTGTTTTCTTTTGTGTCTATCTGACTATTACACTTTAACAAGCAATTTTTATTTCATGGGTTTAGTGACTTCACTCTAAAGCAAATTAGAATTATAAGCATACCATTAAGGTTGGATTATATTTATCACATAATCCATAGGTAGTGAATTGCTTTCTTTTAACAATATTACACACATCAATTAACTAATAAATAAATAAATATATAGTTTCTTTTTTATTTATAATAATTATATTATTTGGGGATGAAACTATATATAACATTAAGTAAATTATTTCACCCCGAGTTTTGCACTATAAAATAAATGGTTTCAATTAAGTTATAATATTGGCAACAAAACTATTTTTTTAAGGGATTTTTACATTTTTCTGTAGCAAAACCATAGATCACAGAGCTTAGGTGGCAGAACATTTGTTTGGATGTGACGCAGGCTAATCATGATCAATCAGGTGCGTCTGCACTAGCTTATAATTAATTTACATAATCATGATAATAATTTATGGTCTACTAGCCATTACCTTAATGAAGAGCTGGGTTGATTTTTCAGTCTGCAAATCTGTGTGTTGCGCTAGTATATGTTCCAGCAGTCTGAAATCAATCTCAAAAAATCAGAGAAGTTGTATGGGCCATAATTATAATAATATTTGACAGCCAATATATTCCATGATATTTCAATTTAAGATTATATGAAGGCAATATTTCCTATAGCTTGATCACTTGTGGTAAATGATTAATTTAATAAGATGTTTGCAAGAACTTCTAACAAGATACATTGTTAGATATTCTAAAGGTTTTCTTTGTGTGATAATATTGCGTCTCAGTGTTCATTTTACATGTGGCTTTTTGCATAATGTATAATATTAATTGTGACATTGGTAAACAACTTGATCATGCAATGAACCATACAGCTGTCTGGCGTAGGTGTGATATTGGATATTTGACAAGATCGAGGCAGCTAGCTAAGGTAACCTATAATGAGCACATACACAAAGTGCATGTCCGAAAGCCTGTTAGTTGTACTTCTTGAGGTATAAATGAATCAATGAACAAATGAACAAATGAATGAAAAAATAAATGGGATTTAGCAGTGACACCTCTATATATAGCCCCTTTCATGTGACATCAAAGCAGCTCAATTTGGAGGACAAAACAAAAGAATTTCAATCTCCTGAGAATTGGAACCTATTGTTCTGTCCTCCAATGCACACTGAGCTGCATTCCAACTGAAAGAGGGTAGCTATTTGACACTTTAACTTCGGGATTTTTGCAATTTCAAAAATATCGCGAAATTAAAGTGTTGCAAAAAATAAGTGTGGGGAAAATATGATGCAAAAATGAAGTGACTCTCAATTTTTGAGAAAGTATTTAAAGGCATGGATAAAATACATTACTGAGAACGAAGTTAATTACTAGTGCCTATTGATCCTGATCAACAATTAATGAATGAATGGAACTTGAATGAATAATTTATTCAATGAAATCGCAAAATTAAAGTGATCAAGAATATGATTTTTTCTCAAAGTCGTGAGGTTAACATGTCTTGAAAATTCCATGTATACATATACAGGTACGTGCAGTCCGTAAGAAAATACATTTCGTTTCAGGGGGTTATGTACTTACAGAGCTCTGTTGCATAGAAAAATGAAACTGTTCCTTCAAAATGTTTAGAGTTTATTGACATATTTTTCATCTTTTTCTGCAAGGTGATCAAATCAATCTTGCAACTGTTAACAATACAACAATAGAATTAATTCTTTTTGATCTAACAGAAAATAAATAACACAATACTTACAACTTTGATAACTTTTCTATATAATATAATCTATCAAGAACATAATAGTCACATCTTTTTGGTGCAGACAACAATAAATCCATGAAAATTAACTCCAACTAAATTGTATTGTCCCTGGAGTGAAATCCTAATCTCATGTAAAGTGTTTAAGAGTGCTATTTTCATTTGCTGTAATTTTTACTTTTCATGGATCTCGTGTCTGCTGTCTCTAAGCAATAATTAATATTATTTTTTATATATAGTTATACATCTTATAATATTTTTCATCTTTATTTTAATAGGTGTTGATTTTTTTGGACTATTTTCAAGTTTTTTTTTTTTTTGTGCTGCTAGAACACAACACAATTAAGTACGGAAAAGGCAGGCCAGTTTCCATTTCAATGTGCAGTTTTTTTGTTAATGCTATTTTCATAAACATGTGAACTCAATGGCTGCAAGCTGCACGCTGAAATTTGGTTTTTCGCTTCCGTCAATCAAAAATAATCAGTCGGTTATATTTATGACTGACGGCAGTGAAAAAACAAATTCCAATGAGCAGAGTTTGCATGTTTATGAAAATTGCAGTAAAGCACACAATCCATGGACTAATAGCTATCATAAATAGGAATGCAACAAAACCTTGTTTTAGTTGTACCACAAATTACTCAGTAAAGGAATATTGAAGGCAATAAGTTATAATAATAATGAGCTTGTTAAGGGATGTGCCTAAGCTGTTACGAACAATGATTTCTTGTTCAAAATTGTCTAGTGCAACAAAGTGTAGCATAATTTAGCGGCAGAAAGTAAAAGGTATGTTCCACTTACAAAAATAGACAGATTTAGCAAACATGACGGGAGTGAAAGAGGACAGCGCACGCTGCCCAATCACTTCCAAAATGTCCGTTGACGGTGCGACGTCCTTAAGAGAACGTGAAATCAGGGAAAATGGCATCCAGAATGTGGCATTGCAACTTCACTAATGGTCGTTTTGGAAGTCATTTGTCAGTGCATGTGTGCTGTCCGCTTTCACATCACATGGTGTTTGCTCAATCTCTCTAATGCTTTTCGTGAGACAAGTTGCACTGTCTAGAAATCTTCATTTGTAAAGTTACAGTGTCTTAAGTGTTCAATGGATGATTTTTAACAAAACTGAGAAATTAAATCACATTATAATTAAATGCTTATGAACTCCTTCTTGAAAGTTACTCCAAAATAAATATAACCAGCATCCATATAATACGTGAAGTAACTAAAATATTCCTTGACTGAGTATGTGCACGTGATAATTCCAATATTGTACAAATTAAGTTACCATCATTGTCAATAGCATGCATGGAATTAAATAATTCCTGTCACGATGTTACAGGGTTTGGTGGACATCAATCAAAGTCTTTAGTAAATATGTGGCGAAAAAAGAGAAATTCAGATTCAGATGTTTTCAGATTGAAAATCTTTCATGAGTATGAATAAGTGAGTGTTGGTGAAGGGTTGGTGATATGGCAGCTGTTCCTTGGGCAACAGTCGCCTGACTGTCTCCCAACGATCTTCAGCTGGTAGCCAGTAAAGTATGTGATTGTTTATCATTTCCATGACAATGTCAGAAACACAAAGTTTTCAAGGCCATATTAAGGAAACCCCCGTTGGCTAGTGATGTTCACCAAAACCTACATAACGCCCTGTTACACTGAAACTTTTAGATGAAACTTGTGTGCAATGGCATTGCTAGACAAGTTTCACATCTAGGTATTACATGGCACAAAAAAGCAGTTCTACTCATGCAACCGAAACTTGCGTAATGAAAAAGTTTCAGGACAAATTCGAAATTGTGGCATGTAACCTAATGAAACCTGTCTTGCAATGTCATTGTGACACAAGTTTCAGCTAAAAGTTTCAACATGTAACAGGGTCTTTTATCACAACTTCAAATTTTCCACTTGTGCTATTGAAAATGATGGTAAAAGGAAAATGCTATTTGATTGAGATGAAGAGTTGCAATAAATGCATATGGTCACTACACAGACAGTAAGCTACAATTAATCACATCAATTAAGTAACACAGAAACAATTAATGACAATAGGTTCAGTAAGAGTCGAAGGTCAAGCATGACATTCGCATGCATCTTTGGGGAATTCCACATGAACTCTCTGGACATAAGTGGCAAATGTTTTGCAAAGAGGACAGTAAGTAAGGTTAGATGCGCATTCTTCGCAACAGTAGACATGTCCACAAGGGCAGAAAACAGTGTTCACGACATCATCCATACAGATCTGGCAGGTCCAATCATTGTCCTCAGTGTCCATAGCAAAGTATGCCTTCTGACAGGCAGTAACAGTTTCATCACAGACCTGACAGAAAACTTCATCGACGGCACAATCAGAACAAAACAAAACATGTCCACATGGACAGAAAATGGTATTAGACTCTTTGACCTTGCATTTCGCACATTTTGGTAACCATTCATGCTTGGTATAAGTCTTATTAGAGTCCTGAATAATTGCTCCATAGTGTTGATCATAAGAATGTCGTCTTGTCAGTTTCACATCTAAATGATAAAGTTCCTTGGAGGGAATCTTGGTGAACCACTTAGCTGGTAAAGCCCAGCACGGCATTGAAAGTAGATAGTGGTTGACTACAGATTTGCGAACTTTAGGAGAATAGAAGAAGAGTTGGTGTTCCAAAACCGCTTTATGCATTGCTTTAGCTCCTTCGCTGTTTGGTAAAAAGAAGTGGATAAAGTTGTAGCGGCTTTCTTCAAGGGCTTTCTTCATTACCAGAATAAGACGTTCCTCAGACAAGTTCATTTTAGTGATGTTTTCAAAAGTAATTCTAAAAAATAAAATAAACATCACTATAAATAAATGATGATTTCTTCTTATTTTATTGCCTACAGGCAAATTATTAAAATGATAAAAAAATATATGATCCAATAAGAATGGATCCCATTCTCTCTTTCTCATAATTTTAATACCCAAGAGAGAAAACCACGAAGCAATATTCAGAAAATATGTCATCCACGTGATTAAAACGTTTTTAACTTGGGCATGATGTTTTTTCCATTTCTCACCATGTGTCATTCCCTAGAGTATCATTTCTTTGTTTAAAAGTTTTGTGTTACATATACGGATACAACTCAAAGAGAGAATCTTATTCTCATGAGAATGACACTTGGTCTGAAATGGGAAAACATTACGCCAAAGCCGAAAAGGTCTATCAATGAAATTATTTACAAGAATTTATTTGCGCAAAGCATGAAACAACATTAGGATTATGTTACAAGGAACTACAGGGCATCTCAATAACTACTTGACCTCAAGCTTTTGTCCAGGAAAGCAATGTAACTTGATACAGCTTCATGATTAGATTATCTACAATTTTTTGTTGAACTTAGAATTTTTGCTATATTTTCAAGATGTCATGGCCACCCTTTTTGGATAAGCTACCAATATATTTTATAAGAGTCATAAAATATATGACTACCACACATTAAAAGAGCATGTATGGCTGATTGGTTCACACTGTGAAAAAAAAAATTTATTCTGCCATTTTCTGTATCAATTTTATTCTCTTTTCATTTTTCTTTCTTTCACTTTTCACTTTCATTTTTTGGAGGAAAAAAGCTTGATACTGCTAGAAATTGACGAGGTCTGAGAACTTGACCCCTCAAGGAAGAATTAGTAGTTGCATAATCCAGCAAAAGATAATTGGTTCCATTTTCTATGCTCAAGGGAAATAACCAAGGTTAAAAAAATTGCCATGAAATTCGCGTGCATGTAGACCTGCCCAACGTGTTTAAAAACACTTTGCCCCAGAATGGCTGCTGCAAAAAGCAAACAGAACTAATTTTCTAATATAGGGTGATGAAAATGAACCAATCAGAGAGCAGAACAACTGAGTGTTTATCATAAAGTCAACTGAATTGACAGAAGGCTATCAAGATGGCACTGACCTCAGCAAAAACAATAGACAATAGAAAAGCTGATAAATCTCTATTTATACAGCCAAAACTATGCAACACCACACATCATTTCCCAAAATTATAAACTAAAATCGCTGATTGAAGCATTTCTTGGTAAACAACAGGTCCATCTTATGAACAAGATGCCAAGTTTTTTAAAAATATAAACAAGCTCCGCTAAAAACACGAAATTAAGGTTAATACTCACGTTTGCTTGAGTCTACCATGAGGTTTGCGTTCGTAGACTCTTAAACCTGAGCTTCCAACTGCTATCATAATTTTTTCTCCACAAGCTTTAGCTTTAAATGTTTCTGCATCAAATAAATCTTCCTTCGCCATTTCGTTTAGGAAGTTATCTCGGGCTGTTTTAGAGTCTGTCCCCTTCAGACTTGCATGTACTTTGGCGACTTCTTCTTCCATTAAGTGTTGGGGCCAAGGTGATAGAAACTCGGGGTTGTGTCTTTTTTGGCTTTCATAGTCGCCATATTCTGCTTGGGCCATTAAAGCACATAATTTTACTGCTTTTTCCTGAGTTAGATTAAATTTTCCTTCTGCTAGCTGAGTCTTTAAGCAAAGGTAGAAATGTCGCCTGAAATTTGACAAGGAATGTCAATCTACTTGGGCCGTTCAAAACAACTTCTTCAACCCCGAGGTCCAATAGAGATAGACTGAGCTCTTCCACGAGTTAAATAAGGATTTATCTATAGAAAAGAAAGGCTTTACGTACCGTGTTTCCTCTTGTTGTAGTTCACGAGGGTCCACAAAAAATTTGACTTCAAGACGAAGCCGGTGGGGTTTTCCTGGTAAGTGAGGACGGAGTTGAGTCAAAACCGGATTTCTCAGGTTCAACCAAACGCTAGTATCGTTCACAGTATGTTTTAATCCGAAGTAATTTTTTTCTTTGATCCCTAATTCATCACAAACCTGTAAGATAAAGTGAAAGAAACGGAAAAGTCAGTTGGATTTTCTTTGTCAAACGCGTGTCCTTTCAGGACAACACAACGACTCGCGACCAAAATCAACAAGAAATGAAGCTCACCCGATCCAAAACTTCTTGTCCAAGCTTCTCTCTTGTAAATATAAACTCATGCGATTTACCATCGCTTTCTAAAACTGAGAACTTCATGTTGAGAGATTTTCAGTTGCATCGGTTCCAATTTCGCCCTTAAAATGGAGGATGAAGTGATGAGCAAAGCGCAAAAATTTCGTGTTTTTCTGGATCTTCAACCAGAAAATTTTTTGATTCTAAACAAGAGGTTTTTCTTATGATTGACAGCTGATAAGCCAATCAGAAGAGCGCATTCGCTATTTAAATGCAGGCGTGACATCCTGTCACATCGAGTTTGGAAAACTGGAAGAACAGGAATAGCTCAGACAACCGGAAACGGAAATAAGATTGTTAAGCGGTAACCTTGGCCGAAACGTGTTGATTTGATTTTTACTGGTGACTTTTTGGGCGATTTTGCGAAGAGCAGAAATTTCCTAATTTAAAGAATTTTTTTGCCTATAACTTAGAGATATTTCCTTTTTTGGAAAAATCAGGAATTATATAATCTAACCTTTTCTTCTAGAAAAATTAAAAATCCTATACCTGCCTGATCAACATTGTATTTTATTTGTACGTTCGCCTTCGATTTATTTTGGTCATCAGCGACTGAACCTTTTTTATCTTAATTTTAAGAAATTATAGAATTTCTTGATTCAAAGAATATCATTTCAGGTCATAAATTTGCAACATTCAGAAGATTTTACTTTTTTAATATCTTATTTTTAACTACAGTAGTAGTTAGTACTTTGACCCCGTGCAATGCAACACGTTGTGATCACATGCAGAGCGTTCCGGACCCAAATCGTCATGTTCTAGAACAAAAAGTCAATCTTCAGTCGCAATAGAAATTTGTGTTTAAGTTTTGTAGTTTAAAAGTTAGAAGTTTCTTACATCGACATACAAACCTCAAAACCACAGTGTACTATTTTTTGTTCATGATTTGTAAGGGTCTGAACAAATTGATTACTGCGATCGAACTGATAAGATTACTGGGATCGGAGGCTGCTTCCTTTCGAATAACTATTAGTTATTTAAAATTTATGTAACTGAGATCGAGGTTGTTTTTATGGCATGGGGCTGACCTTGGATGAGTGCAGTTTCTCTTTTACTGAAAAACTAAAATATGATTTTCGTATCAATGAAAACAAATTAATTTTACCTTTTTCCCATCAGTTTTTTAGTTTTAGTTTTTTTCTTTTTTACTTTTTTGCTTCGTTTTTGCTTGATCTTTTTTTTTGTTTTTTGCTTATTTGTTTGTTTGTACGTATCAAATATTTAAAGAGTCTGAAGTTTTCTCATTTAAAAAGCTGCCAGTACATAACCGATCAATTAATATGGGTTTCGCGACTGAGCTGAAATGAGCTTCAGACAAGTGTTGTTTATATATTATCAGCTAGTTTTTCACTTTCATGACCGCACTGCCTAAACCCCCCTGCATGCCCACGTATAAGATATTTAAATCATCAAAGTTTCTCATTCAAAAAGCTGTTACATTACCGAAAAGCTGAGATGAGGCATGTCTCCGTCAAGGAAAGACGAAATGGGGCACGTGTTGTTCAGTTATTATTAGTTTTTAATTTTTAATGACTAAGATGTGCTTCAGTTACAAGATGTCTATGGCTAGTCGAGCCCACGTTCCTTTTTGGTCACCGGAAACCCAAAGGAATGAGGGATCTGTAAATATAAATGCATGTGCATGTAATGAGTTGCGAGAAAATGTTCCCTAGTCCCCTGCGCATGCGCTGCTGGGCAAGCCGACTGTGACATTTAGATACCGCTGTGCTCCTTGATTACAGACTCATTTACTCAGGGCTAGCCTTTTTTCAGTGTCAAAATATTCGCAGAATATGGATACTAACGGTAAAGTAAAGAATGCATAACCGGTAAATTCGATTCAACAATACACATTTCTCATTTCCCATTATTCCCATTATTCGCATTCCGCATTTCGCATTTCGCATTTCGCATTTCGCATTTCGCATTTCGCATTTCGCATTTCGCATTTTCCAGTTTTCATTTTCCATTTTCCATTATTCCTATCCCATTTCCCATTTTACCGATTTGAATTTTACAGACCTTCATTGGAACACATATATAAAATTTACTTTTTAAAATTTTCATTTAAATCCTCATTGCTATTATCCTCTATCAGTAACTCTCCCTTGTTAGGTAGCCAACGTTCTCCCTCTCTTTCTGGCAGTCGTTCTTCTTCGTCTGATAGCCGGCGTTCTCCCCCCCTTTCTGGCAGTCTTTCTTCTTCGGTTGGTAGCCAGCGTTCTCCCTCTCTTTCTGGTAGTCGTTCTTCTTCTTCTGGTAGCATTTCTCCCTCGTCTATTAGTTCGACATCCTCGTCTGTTGGTTCTTCCCCTTCATCACCATCTTTGGGTCTCCGTCTACTTATCTTTTTAAATTTCTGGTAGATAACACCGACATTGCCAGGCAGGTTATTGTTATTAAGTAGTTGCCAAGGATACAGATCAGCAAATGGCATTCGAAAGTTAATTGACGTAAAATACTGGTACTTATGCCAGTCACTTTTGCTTTGCCACTGGTCCCATATCTTGTCCATAAATCCGTGATGAAGCAAGACTTCGGGAGTGTTGCCAGCTTTGTTATTATCAGGCATGTTCCCTCCGATGCAGTCGTGGAATGAGCCATGAAGCTCTTCTCTGACGATTTTTCCAAAGTTCTTGAAGGATTTTGAGCGCAAAAGTTTGTGGAGTTTTTTCTCAGTGTACAATTTACACTTTTTGTCGAAATTTCTTTTCAAGCATCCTCCGCCTTTGCTTACTGGCAATTGCCAGTTTCCTTCTCGGAACTTTCCATCTTTGACGCAGTAAGACGGTGGAACCCCGTTGCCTCCAAGTCCTTGCGGACCCCCACTCCATACATCTTTGGGATTAGTAGTCCTCCACACGTTCTTTCCCGCTGCAGTCCATTCGAAGTAAGGTATAGTAACTCGGCAATCAATTTGTCGAAGAAAGTTCTCGGCTTTAAGCAAAAACCATCGATGCCAAGGGAAGAATATCTGCGGCATGTGATGCAGAAAATCGGTAGGAATTTCTGAGTGGACAGCCAATATCTTCTGGAAGTCATCCTTGAGGAAGGGGTCTGTTGTTGCCTTGTAATATGCATTGACGAACCATCGACGCTCAGCGAAGCTCATTTGGGTGAACTCCTTGCGAACACGAAAACAATTGGTGTAAGTTCCCCCCACGCAATCGCATCGATTTCCGCAATGATCGTAGGCTGTTTGCCTTTGGTTTCCTTTACATGATTTTAGAAGACCTTTAAATCAAATAGAAATGCAAGAGAATGAAGATTGACTCATATAGTATGTCCCTTATGGGATTTCACTAAACCTAACTACCTGTCGCAACAGTGAAGAACCTGAGTTTCCTACACCTGCGACGGCCATGCATGCATCCATGATACAGTTTGGCTTGACTATTACCTTGTACCTCTCTCTTCATGCCTTTCCTCTTACCCTCTACCCTGTAATTAAATATCCTACTACGGCCTGACGCTACGCGCTTACTAATGCTTGCCCCTTGTTTTCTGTGCCTCGATCTGCCTCTGCCTCTGCCTCTGCCTCTGCCTCTGCCTCTGCCTCTGCCTCTGCCTCTGCCTCTGCCTCTGCCTCTGCCTCTGCCTCTGCCTCTGCCTCTGCCTCTGCCTCTGCCTCTGCCTCTGCCTCTGCCTCTGCCTCTGCCTCTGCCTCTGCCTCTGCCTCTGCCTTATCCAGGTATCCTTGTACCTTTATTCCTTTGTGCTTCTAGATAATTATTACCTAGGTCAAAATCGTCGAAAGTAATATTTGGGCAAATCTTTGTTTTTTTGCTCATGACGAGCGTAGATCGTAGAAGCGATCGGAACTGAGTCACAATATTTGACTGACATCTTGGTGTAGCCATGCAATTAGCACAGGACTGTGGAAAAGTAAGAAGAGGAAAAATCTGGTTATTCGATTGTAGTGCGCATTCATACCAAATACGTGCTTGAATATTTAATGTATCGTAATCAGAAACGATCTTTTATAAAGTTAGAAGGAAACTGAGATGGATGAATGGAAGGAAGGAAGGATTGAGGCCTTCGTCGGGTCACACCTACCGACCGACTGACCCGGACCGACCGACCGACAGGGAATGGACAGACAGACAGACACACACACAGACACACAGACACACAGACACACAGACAGACACACAGACAGACACACAGACACACAGACACACAGACAGACAGACACACAGGCAGAAGGGAAGTGGATGGACAGACAGACAGACAGAAAGACAGGCAGGCAAGAAGTGGATGGACAGAGAGACAGACAGATAGTGGGACGGACGAACAGACGGACAGAAACAAAAGAAAGAAAGAAAGACAAATATAAGAAAATCACATCCGGTATTTTTTTCTTCTCTTCTTTACTATTGCATACATTCATGTACCTGTAATTTCGCGCACATTTTTTCTGTGTCATTTCTTTTGTCCAACTCATCAAAGTCAATGTTACATTTGCATTGTTGATGCATATGCTTTGCGCATGCCTGGTCGTCAACTATACCACAACTCACAATGGGCATGCGCACGAGCACCAGAACACCAACAGCCAGTAGGAAGGTGGGAAACATTCTGCGTCAACTGCCCTAAAATAACAACATTACTTTAACGAAATATTTTTAGACAATTGTGCTCTTGTAGTTAAGTGTTTCCTCATTCCAAACCTCCTGAGAATGAAATTAGACACTAGTTACTTTTCGGCCTGGGTAAGCTAGTGATTTCCAAGCTTCAAAGAAAGTATTGGTGATGAACCAGCACGGTAAACCGTTCTGGCTTCGGAAAATAAAGCGAATAGTCCCTTCTCAGTTCCCTGAGCCATCTTGAAAGGTAGCTGTGCCTTTGCATCGAAGCGAGACGAACAGTGACCTTGCAGTGATAGAGACATGTGAATAATTATCCAAGGTGTTTTTTAAAAAAGGTCTCTATCATTGCAAATTCATCGTTTGTCTCGCTTCGATGCAAAAGCACGCCTAAGATAGATCGACTCAAAGTTGAAATAGTCATACTAATAATACGAGGGGACGAAATACTAATAAAATACCGTATTATTCCGGGTTCGATTTCTCAAGCAAAAGAGGGGAAAAAATCGCTGTTAAACGACAGAAAACAAACAAAATAACCTCGAAATTCAATCCCTAGCTATTGAAAGTACCGTGTTTGCTGCATGTTAACTATAAATAAATTTGATCAACGTATAGCGAAATTTGGACGTGCTCCGATTCAACATTTGTCACTGAACAAAAATACTTTGAATTCCTAATTTATTATTTATTTTTTACTAATTTTATTGAATTCAGGCTCCTACGAGCAAAAATTAATAACGAATTTCCGTTATGCCATATCTATCTATAAATTATTAGTTCCATATTGATATAACATGGTAAAAAATGGACTCAATTAGATCTTCCAGCCAATTCAACGAACGTGTACAGAGCATAAATCAAATCAAACTTTCCGCTTTGGTAGAAAGCAGCAGGACAGTCACAAAAGTTAGAATATTAAAGATATATTTGGGTTTCAATTTGAGCAGGGGAAACAGCTGAAGCTTTCATAATGGACGTCTTTAGGAAAAAATGTGTTAAGTACTTTTAAGATGTACAGAAATCTTGCATTTTTAACTTTTTACTTATGAAATTGTTTTGATAAATGTGTGCAATGATCCGGGAACGATTCATCGAGACTTTAAATCAAATCTCAAATAAGAAAATAAATAGCAAATTTGCCACAATTTAAGAATTTTTCATCGCTAGTTTTAGTGCTGTAACCTTCAATGGTTTTGAAGAAGGAATATTTCGTGTAGGATATTAACCGTGTGTCAAAAGGCGCGTAGCTATACGACAAAGGCAGCCTTCGTATACTGAAGCTAATATACAGGCGTAGATCTTCATAACTGCTATATATTTTCATAAACATGCGAACTCGGTAGCTGCGAGCTGCACGCTGAAATTTGGTTTTTCGCTTCCATCGATTAAAAATAATCAGTCGGTACCTTTTATATTTTTGACTGGCGGCAGTGAAAAACCAAATTCCAACGGGCAACTCGCAACTGCATAGTTCGCGTGTTTATGAAAATTGCAGTAATGGTAAACATATCAAATTTTTAAATAAAAAGATTAACTTCATGATTCAAATATAACTGAAATATAGTGCTACAACAGAAATTGTATACGCTTATATAGGTTGACGTTTCGAAGGCGGTTAACTGTCAAGCAAATTATATGAAGCTTAACTTTATCAAAGTAAGAGAAATGAATAAGAAATTTGAATATAAAATGAAGAGAAAAAACTAAGCCTAAAAGAGCTAAAATAAATGCTTTTTAAATAGTATAACTTGGCAAAAAAAAAAAGGTCTGGCTGAACAGTTGAATTTTGTCTAGGTTCTCATTTCATGAATTAGACAATCAAGTTGTTTTGGCGATTCTCTGGAGCAGTAAATAAAATATCAGTGAATTGATGTCGATCCCAGTAGGACCTACCAAGACTAGCTTGAATGCTCAATAGATTTCATGATCATCTTACTTGATAATGTGATGGTCTTACATTGAAACGTTTGCCATGGCTTCTGTGTACATATCCTATAGTTTTTTTTTTAATGAATCTTAGAATTTCGATTAATGCCTTAAATTAAAGTTTTATAATAAAACATACTAATATCCGTTTCTTTTTAGATGAAGTATAGATCTCTCCAGTCCTCGTTTCTTACCTTTGGGACACTAACTAAGGAGCGAAAGATTCCAATGTTCGTTCCTTGGCGTTTCGTAAATGTGCCGCTCCACACGTATTGCGGAAAAATAAATTCGATTTAAACTTTAAATAGTTTTTTTGACTTAAAGGTTGAGTGAAATCTTAAGAAAAACTAGTAGACCGTAATGAGTTGCTTTGTCTTATTGACGTCGGCACATTTCTTTGCGTCAATGAACTTAAAATATCTCTTCGAATTGTTAAGTACCTGAATTTTTATGTAACAGGATGTTTTTCCGGCCCTCGATCATTTTAGATAGTTTGGAAATGTAAAAAAGCTGTATGATTTGGGATATCAAAAATTGAATCCGTTATTGTAAAGTAGTTGAGTTAGTTGGGCTACCTGTGGATAGCCCACAGGTAGCCCAAGCTATGGTTCTGAAGATATATATAGAGAGGAGATAAAATTTCCTAAAATCACCTTAAAATACAACCAAACCGTCAGGAAACCACAAAACATGCAATAAAACATTGATATACCGGTAAAGAAACAATAAAATATGAATTTTATTTTATTTTAAAGAATTTTTTGATCTCTATGTATATTCAGAACCATGACTTGGGCTACCTGTGGATAGCCCGGGGGTGAATTGAATTCATGGTAGAATGGCCCTGTCTTTGTGCAAAATATAACAAATGCATATTTTGAAAAATAAATAAAAATATATATAATTAAGCGTGTTATTCAATTCAGAGTCCGGATACGATAATGCATGACCATATGGTCGCAATTCAAAACAGTAAAGACCAAGAAACTATGGCATTCCTTAAAGTAAATAAAGCTAAAAAACGAGTAGAAAACTTCTAGAAATTCAGACAATCATAATACATTAGTTATTGACATTTGGAATTCGAGGTTTGAAAAAACATATAAACTTATATACAGCTATTTCAAAAAACGTTGAACACTGAATACTGCATACTGAATAGTGCATTCCAAGACCGAAATTCATTTTGGGTCAAGTAATATTGTCTAAAGTAGTTATTGAATAAATAGTTATTTATTTTATTTTTAGTGCATTCCATCCGAAACAATATACCAGCTACATAGAGAGAGCAAATCGCTGTATATTTACTTTTTATTTCAAATTAATGAGACCCACAATTCCCTTTGGTCTTGGAATGCACTATTCAGTATGCAGTATTCAGTATTCAACGTTTTTTCAGTGAAATAGCTTTATTGCGAAGTTAGCAACTTCTAAATCTTGCATGCACCAAAACAGCTTTATATATTCAAAGTATAAACCTTAATATCTCCAAGATGCATCATGCACTCAGATCTTTGAAAAAATATTTTACCATTCAACTATTCATGATTACTTTATGTAGAATCAATACTGAAAATATTTAGTTAGGATTTATAGACACTTGAAATACCCTTCAGCTAGTTTAGTATTCTCTCTTCGCATCATTACTCCAGTATGAGAACCCTATACTAATATGGTGCTATGAATTTACAGCCGGATATAAAACTATGGTTAAAAAAAAAACCACCACAATCTTCAGAAAGAGCAAGCAAAAACGAGTATTCAGTTGGAAAGTTTAATAGTCGATATTAGCCAAATTCCGATCCAATAAAGTTATTTGGAATATAATCAAAATTACAGAGATTTGTATGAGTTCAGCTAGTGATCAACTGATGTCTGATGAACCTCGTCCTGGTATTTTTTCATCACGTTCGTAAATTCTCATAACTTCTTAGAATTAAGAATTTGATCTTTTTACCAATCAAACTTTCTAACTTTGTTACAGTGAGGACACTCGAACCCTGAACACTTTGAGGTTTTTTCATATATTTTTTCCTCCTTTATCCCTAGTGTGTGAATCGATTGGAAATATGATTTATTTTGAACAATAAGATTATTTGAGTTCAGTACTTCATTTTCAGAAGGTTTGAAGCAGTAGAAAGTTCATAAAATTAAAAAAATTAAAAAATAAAGTGTTCATGGTTCGAGTGTTCTCACTGTGATGTTATTCTAATTAATCTATAATTTCAATGGAAAGCTTAATAAAATCATTGCATTGTATAAAATTCACTGAACTGGAGATCCGCACACCTCGACGGTCAGATGCAAATGAGCTATTTTGAAAAAATCTCCCATGATGCTTTGCGACCTAACAGCGTACACCACCTGTGAAATAATAAAGAGTATATAGGATTGGCGAGTGGGCGAGGTATCTAAAGGTATCTACAGGGACCGCGGAGCACCCTAAAAGGTGGGGGGGGCTATATAAGAGACTAGTATGGGAAAAAGTGGGGGGGGGGGGGGGGGCTAAGATTGGAAAATGTAAGAAACTAGTATGGAAAAAGGAAAAAAGTGGGTGCGGTGCCTGATCTATGGTGGAAAAGACTATCTTCCTCATGTGATTCATCAGTGGTTCAAGGCACAAGACAAGTATATGTTTGTAGCTGAACTTCAGGGAAAAGTTATCGGATTCGAAGCAGCTACTATCATTGATGGCGGACACACTATCGTCTGCCAAAGTCTTCGAATACACCAGGAATATCGTGGAAGAGGATATAGTTATCAGATGATGTCAGGGTTGATAGATCGTACACTTGGTATTAAGCCAGGAGCTGCGAAAATTGTACGTATCGTTGTTGAGCAAGAAAACATACCGATGAAAATTCTGTCTAGAAAAATGGGCTACAAAGCTATCATGGAAAGAAGTGTTTGTGGATTTGAAAATATTCCTAAGAAAAACTCTAACGTATTCAAAGAAATGATGTGTTGTAACGAGGTTGAGCCGCTACACAACCTTGGAGTCGAAGATGGCCGTCGAATTTGCATTGAATCAAAGAAAATTTGACCTTGTTTTTCCTAACAATATCTTGATGGTCCAATGACAGGCTTATGAATTGATGGCAGAAAATGCAGAGTTCGTTTTCAAGGAAGGTGACAAAATGTTTACAGATCTAAGCACAGAAGAATTGAGACAAGATTTGTTACCAAGGTCATTCAGTCACGGAAGGAAAGTCATGCCATAGCTGGCTTTGTCACATCTATACAACTGACCGAGATGAATTCACAAATCATATGATACGACAAATGATTGTTGTCATAGAGGAACTGGAACAGAGTAAAGAGAAAACGGAGGTGGAAGTTTTTTATGCTACAAATTTGGATTTCGATGCTGGAGTAATCTTTAAAGAGGTGCTATGCTTGGAACAAGATGACAATGTTACCCACGATCCAGGTATAGTGTTGTACGAAAAGGATTTGTAATGATTGTGACCATGGTGAAGGATGAGGAGGTAGGTAGAAAAATGGAACCTAGCTTAGGTTTTGACGAGATTTGACAGGAATCCAGCTATTGTCAGTATTCTTTTATTAGTTTTAACTAAATAATTAGAAGTAAAATTAAAATTCGTTAACTATAAAAGTTAAGATAGGCATCGCTGCAGATGTATGTGTTGTGCATAGATTTAGAAATTTAAAACATTTTTAAAAAATGTTTAAAAACACTAAAATATTCGAAATATTAAGAAAACAACAACAACAAAACAAACAAACAAAAAAAACAGGGGAAAAAATTGAAAGTAGAAATATCAAAAAGGTGCCATTATATCAGATGATTTTAATTAAGATTTCTTTTTGCTATACATACGAGCAAGATTTTCTTTTCTTTTCTTTTGTTCTCTTCTCTTGAATTTCTGGTAGACAACACCAATGTTACCAGGTAAGTCATCATTGTCCAGTAGTTGCCAAGGATACAGATCAGCAAACGGCATTCGGAAGTTAATTGACGTAAAATAGTGGTACTTATGCCAGTCACTCCTGCTCTGCCACTGATCCCATATCTTGTCTATGAAGGCATGGTGAAGTAGAACTTCAGGACTATAGGCTGATAATTTGTTGTCCGGCATGTTACCACCGATGCAGTCATGGAACATGCTATGGAGCTCTTCTCTCACCGTTTCTTCAAAGTAGTTGAAGGATTTTGCACGCAATAGTTTGCGGAGATATTTCTCGCTGGGGAAATCACAGGTATGGTTGAAATTTCTTTTCAAGCATCCTCTGCCTTTGCTTACTGGCAATTGCCAGTTTCCTTCTCTGAACTTTCCATCTTTGACGCAGTAAGACGGTGGAACCCCGTTGCCTCCAAGTCCTTGCGGACCCCCACTCCATACATCTTTGGGATTAGTAGTCCTCCACACGTTCTTTCCCGCTGCGGTCCATTCGAAGTAAGGTATAGTAACTCGGCAATCAATTTGTCGAAGAAAGTTCTCGACTTTAAGCAAAAACCATCGATGCCAAGGGAAGAATATCTGCGGCATGTGATGTAGAAAATCGGTAGGAATTTCTGAGTGGACATCCAATATCTTCTTGAAGTCATCCTTGAGGAAGGGGTCTGTTGTTGCCTTGTAATATGCATTGACGAACCATCGACGCTCAGCGAAGCTCATTTGGGTGAACTCCTTGCGAGCACGTAAACAGTCGCTATAAACGCCCGCTTCACAAGAACATTGATCCCCGCAACTATTGTACACAACTCCATTTCCTTTGCAGGATTCCCACATACCTTTAAAGTAAACAGACACAAGAGACTGAAGCTTGATTCATGCCTATATTCTAGTTTATGCGGAGGCGAAGATCTAGGGTGGCCCCGGGTGTGTCGGGTGGGGGAGGGCGGTCTCGAGTTCTCAAGATAAAAAAACACATTGATCGATGCAGCACCGATGATCAGTATTTTCGATTTTTTACCTTTATCAAGATCTTTGTAGTTAATATCTGGGCAAATTTTTGTCTTTTTACTGATGATGAGTGTGGTTCGTAGCAAGGCTCGGAAGTTATCCAGGGAAACGGATGAACATCTTGGTATAGCCATACAATTGGCACAGGACTTTGGAAAGAGTAGGAAAAACAAGACGAATTAGCTGAAAACACTGCGGAGAAACAATTAAGTTAAATTATGGCAGGGGCATATCTATGGGGGTCCTAGAGTGTCCCTGACCCCTCTTTTTTTTTTTAGCAAAGGAGTGATAAAAATTGGGATACTATATAATGGCCTAATTTAATTTTAAAATGTCCAGAAGTATCTTCTGAACAATCCAACTAGCAATAACAAGCCGAATAACTAGCCTCTCTCTCTCTCTCTCTCTCTCTCTCTCTCTCTCTCTCTCTCTCTCTCTCTCTCTCTAATTACAGTTAGTAAAATTCTACTACTATACTATTGCAAATCCTGCATTCTGATTGGCTAACGTACTCACTATCTATCAGCCGATAGATAGTGGGTAGAGAAAGCCGGACTTGTTTTGAAAAAATGGCGGCTTTTCCTTCGCGCTTTTGTGAAGTTTAGTTTAGTTTAGTATAGTATAGTTTAGTTGAGATTTTTACTAAAACAATTAGAAGACTCACTCTCGATTTCTATCGGCTTTGATAGTTGACTCGGGGCCGGAGCCCCTCGTCAACTATCAGCCGATAGAAATCTCGAGTTCGTCTTCTAATTGTTAATTATATAGGTAATTCAGTTGTGCTTTGTTTTGCTTTGCTTTGCCATCCTACGTAAAATCCTATCTAATTGCCTTGATCTCCTCCTAGTATATTCCCTCGTTTCATCCATATAAAAGATTCTCAACCCATAGTTCTGAGCATGACATGTACCTGAAGTTTGCTACAGAGCTCTTTACTTTCTTCTCCATCTCCATTAACATCAAAATCAATATTGCATTGGCATTCTTTTTGGACGTTATTTGCACACGCTTGTTCGTCGATAATTCCACAACTAGTAGTGCGCATGTGAAAAGATACGAGTACTAAGACGCTGACCACAAACCAATGCATGGTAGCCATTGACAGATTTATGTCGATCTGAAGGGGGGAAAAAGGTTTTATTGAATATTAATTTAAGTGCTTAGAAAAAAAAACACAATCAAAAGAATTATAATTATAGGGAAATAAACGACGAACGACGAACGACGAACGACGAACGACGAACGACGAACGACGAACGACGAACGACGAACGACGAACGACGAACGACGAACGACGAACGACGAACGACGAACGACGAACGACGAACGACGAACGACGAACGACGAACGACGAACGACGAACGACGAACGACGAACGACGAACGACGAACGACGAACGACGAACGACGAACGACGAACGACGAACGACGAACGACGAACGACGAACGACGAACGACGAACGACGAACGACGAACGACGAACGACGAACGACGAACGACGAACGACGAACGACGAACGACGAACGACGAACGACGAACGACGAACGACGAACGACGAACGACGAACGACGAACGACGAACGACGAACGACGAACGACGAACGACGAACGACGAACGACGAACGACGAACGACGAACGACGAACGACGAACGACGAACGACGAACGACGAACGACGAACGACGAACGACGAACGACGAACGACGAACGACGAACGACGAACGACGAACGACGAACGACGAACGACGAACGACGAACGACGAACGACGAACGACGAACGACGAACGACGAACGACGAACGACGAACGACGAACGACGAACGACGAACGACGAACGACGAACGACGAACGACGAACGACGAACGACGAACGACGAACGACGAACGACGAACGACGAACGACGAACGACGAACGACGAACGACGAACGACGAACGACGAACGACGAACGACGAACGACGAACGACGAACGACGAACGACGAACGACGAACGACGAACGACGAACGACGAACGACGAACGACGAACGACGAACGACGAACGACGAACGACGAACGACGAACGACGAACGACGAACGACGAACGACGAACGACGAACGACGAACGACGAACGACGAACGACGAACGACGAACGACGAACGACGAACGACGAACGACGAACGACGAACGACGAACGGTAAATAATATCCTAAATAATCCTATCCTTGATATATATTTTCTCAAGATTAGTTTTATATTTCGACATATTTTTCATAGACACTCATTCACAACTACGTTTCCTATTTTAAGAGCGAAACGCTCATCGATGGGGTCCAAGCTCAAATTAATTGAAAAACAATATAAATTACAAATGACGTGAAAACAAAAATACACACAAAGAATTTCAAAAACAAACTATTTTGAAACTAAATACATTATTTTGCTTTAAATAATATATAATTTTAAATATTTTTAAGAGCAGCAGAAGAAATTATTGATAATTACTTAAAAAAACTCATGAAATTTAATGAGGAGAGCACAATAGAATCATCGACCATGGAGGAGGTTTTAAATCTGATAAAATATCATCTTCATTTCCATAAACTTTAACTAGGATTTTCTCTGCCAAACTTGGTTCATTCGTAAAAAAATCAGTAGAACATGTGAACATACACTTAGAGGTTTTTTAAGCTGTTTACTAAACTCGCAGATCGTGTTTTATTGGGCCTAAAACCTAATAAAACACTCCTGCTTGTATATTAAACAGTACTAAAAACACATCAACAAAAAACAATAATTGTTTTGACGAGTAAAATTTTTTAAATTCCAAACAATTCCTTTTTCTTTTTCTGCTCACCTTCTATTTATAGATTATGCAAACGTTAACTTATTTTTTAAGTGTTCCTTAAGTTTGTAAATATCAATCATGTTATTTATACTAATATGAAGAGGAATTATAACGATAACCTGATCAGGTGGAGAATTTTTCAGTTATCTTTCACGTTACGTGGTTTCTAAGGGACAAAATCTTCATTCAGCTGCGTGGAAGCATTCAAATATATCGATTTCTGAAACAATTTGAACAGAGCTGATCAAAGTCGGATTGAACACTTTTAAGTTTAAAAACAACAAAAACTGGACTGATCAAAGTCAGGGCATGGCTAACTCACAGATCAAACCCTGAAACAACCTCTGGGCTGATCTAAGTCAGGGCATGGTTAACTCACAGATCAAACCCTGAAACAACCTCTGGGTTGATCAAAGACAGGAAATGGCTAACACAGATTGAACCCTGAAACAACCTCTGGGCTGATCAAAGTCAGGGCATGGCTAACTCACAGATCAAACCCTGAAACAACCTCTGGGCTGATCTAAGTCAGGGCATGGCTAACTCACAGAAGATTGAACCCTGAAACAACCTCTGGGCTGATCTAAGTCAGGACATGGCCCTAAATTCTTTAAATATCTGATTCCTTGTGCTTTTTTAGAGTTAAGAAGGATCGAAAATCTCTTTATCTATAGTTTCAGCTCTAACTAAAACTTCTTTGGACAACTAGTAGCACACACCATGGGATCAAGTATTTAACTCAGTGAAATATTTTGAATTTTTTTAAATTAAGTGAACGAAAAGCTTCCTTTCTTATAAAAAAAGCATATAATAAACGAACTGATTATGGTTATGGTTAATTAAATGAACAAACTTCTGCTCTTTCTCACCTTTGAAGAAGCTAACTCTTTGCTTGATTTAACAGCACTTTAATTTTGGAGAATTTCTTCGACAATTTCACCTCCTCGACTCTTTCGATGTTTTGTATTTGTTGACTTTCTTCAGAGACGTTTTATTGCTTGCTTGCTTGCCTGAGACACTTTTTTTTTTTTTAGCGGAGGACTATTTGATTGGCATCTAATGGTTTGAATTATAATCCTCTTGAAACTGTCCGTCATGCCATTGTATAAGCTAAATCAAAGTGTCATTATATACGAAAAAATAATTATTTTCCTAATGAATACCCAGAATAATGAATGCCTAGGAAATTTGTTATATTTTTTTCACATGACTCATTTTTGCATCGTTTCTCTACTCCCTAGGAGACTACATCACATAAACCCTAGCTCAATTCATGGTTCCAACTAATACTCCCTTTAATTATAGAATATCTCAGAATTTAAAACTCTGATCGGCGAAAACTTATTACTGATAAATTGTTTCAATTGCTTCAATAATTTAATAATTTTTAGTTTGCAAACTGAGCTTTGTTTACGAACTTTGTATAACTAAAATAGTCTCTAATTCAAACCAAATTGAAAATCTCGGTATGAATATAATAAAAAGAAAACACCATGGAAAGTGCTTTGTACAGTTTTTATTCACTCGTTGTTTCATATCATAAAACTCACGCGCTCGAAGACTCGCTTGTTCGTTTTATGATACTTCACAACTCGTGAATAAAAACCGTACGCGCGCACTTTCCATGAAGTAATCTCTATTTTATATATTTTAATTCGTACAAATACTGATTTTTTTTTAAGGAAGTTTCTTTTCAGTTCAAGGTCGAAATAAGAACACACATATTCAAGAAAAACTGGAAAGAAAAAACACAAACAAAAACAAAAATACCTATTTGACTTTGTCAAAGAAAAGGTTTCTTTTTTGCAAAACTATTTTAAGATGATAATAATTAATTAAATGAACAAACATTTAAGAAGCCTTTTTGCTTAATTTGAGAGCACTGCTTTTTTTTTTTGAGAATTGCTTCGACAATTGCAACCAGTTCTATTCCGATATTTGGCTTCTTTAACTTTCTCAAGAGACTTTTTATTGTATGTTTACACTTTTCTTCAGCGGGGGTTTACTTGATTCTTGATTTACGTGTCGGTCAGTATCGGTTGTATCCAACTCAGGTATTGTTTTACCTAGTATTATGGTTATATCATTTTAAACATTGAATAGTTTATGAGATAGTTATCCTCTTGAAATTCTCCTTCAGGATCACTATTGACAACAATAATAACAATTTATTTGCACTTTGAAAGAAAATGAAAATTACATTGAATGATATATAAGAATTGCAAAAAATAAAAAGAGCACAGCTACTTGAAATAGCTAGAAAGCTAAACGAGTAAGCAGCTAAAAGGTTAAGGGATTTGTTAAGGGATTTTTAATAATTAAAAAAAAAAAAAATTTATAGATATAAAATAATTAAATTGACTAACTAATAAGACAAAAAGCATGAATAGAAGAAACACACACAGGCACAAAAAAATTTATATATAAAAAAATAAGTCAGATACGAATGAGCATTAAACAAGGACTGATATCGTATAAGCTAAAGAGCATAACAATACAATAACAATAAGTGATTGTCATAATTAATGACTAGTACCTACTTAGAATATCCAAAGAATATCAAAGAATTAAGAGCTAGACACCTTCTTCGGCCCTTTTTTTACAGCTATGCTATCCATAAGAATATCCCCAACACAGGTACATGAGTACGGTGTCCCAGAGGGATCAACACAAAAAAAAAAGCACAACGCAAATAAAAAAAAGCACAACGCAAATAAAAAAAAGCACAACGCAAACAATCTTTTAAAAATGCTCTCTTCTCCCAATGTTTGCCACCTGGAAGACCACAGGCTATAATTTGCATAACAATATGAAAACCATCATGGCATCTATCATGAATATAACCCATTTATAAACTATATTTCGAATTTGTATATTTTTGTCATTCTTTCTATCTTTCTCAGTCGTCTTCTCTTCAGAACTGTTTACTAAAGTTTGAGGAAAGTTTACAATATTCCAGCAATAAACACTGTGCGATCAATGTGCTCTCAATATCTAATCATCTATGGACGTATTATTATACATTTGTTAAATTTCACATTACCAGTCATATTCATTATTTAAGAAATAAAACATTTTCTCCATGCCTTCATAGCCTGGTGAAAACCGAGGCTACGCGTTTGGGAGAATTCGAGAGCAGATCAGTGAAAACCCGAGACGAAGTCGAGGGTTTTCACCTGCTCTCGAATTCTCCCAAACGCGTAGCCTCGGTTTTCACCAGGCTATGAAGGAATCGGAGAAAATGTTTTATTTCTTTTAAAAAATACTTAAAAAATGCTTTTTACGTCATTTCCGTGCCTTCATAGCGTGATGAAAACACAGCTCTCGACCAATGAGAGCGCGCGTACTATCTTAAGTATTTTTTAAATAATCATTCATATATTGTTATTTCCTTAAATTGTATAATTAAAAATTTAAATTATTGAATTGCTACAGCCTTTCACAATTTTCAAGGAAGCATGCTCTCGAAGCAACCCGATAAAATAAGATTTCAAATAAAATGAAATAAATGCTAAATAAAGCCCCTGTTACACGTAGTCTTTGTCCACGCAACTTGAGCCGCGCTCGAAAAAGTACAAGTTGCACGCGCGTTTTTTTTAGCGTGTAACACCCCCTCGTGCAACTAATTTTTCAAACATAAAAATTGCACGAAAAGTAGATTTGGTTTCGGCTTTCTCAACAAATTTCCGAATATTGCAACGACAAAAATACGTGTGACATGCTCGCGTGCAATTACTTGAACTTTTTTGCGCGCGGCTCAAGTTGCATGGAAAAAGATTACGTGTAACACTAGCCTCCTACGCAGACGCTCTTAGGGTCGTCACGCAATACTTCCCTCCCCACGAACGTTGCGTGACGACGTGACGACCCTAATATCGTATGCAAAGGAGGCTAGTGTAACACGGGCTTAACAGTGGATTCCACAGAGTGGCTCTTGGCTTCCACTGGATTCCAATTGGAATTTAGAAGTTGATTTACACTAGTACATACAGCGCTTCCCAATTTGAATGAGGCTAATCCTGGGTAAATGAATCCATAGTCAATGAACACAGCGGTATTTTACGAATAGTCCCTTTCACAGTTCCCTGTGCAATCTTGAAATGATAAAGACCTTTTTTAACACCTTGGACGATTATTCACAGGTCTCTATCATTGCGCATGCAAGCTCACCGTTCGTCTCGCTTCGATGCAAAGGTCCGGCTACCTTTCAAGATGGTGCAGAGAACTGTGAAAGGGACTATTCGAAAAAGGTCTACTATGAAGCGCTGTAAATGCAATACTCCCGTTTCGAGTTCTCTTTTACGCTGTGTTAGCCTCAATTGTGCGTAAATTATGCAGAAATTTAGATAAAACTCGTGAAATTTCAAAGTATTTTTATTGTCTTCTTTACACACAGATCTCTTGAATTTCCACGGGCTGTTACTGAATAAAAGAATATATTACACGGTTTTGAGGCTAACACAGCGTAAAAGAGAACTCGAAACTGGAGTATTGAAATTATTCATAAGTGATCTTTATATTGCCAGGGAGATTGTCGTTGTCAAGGAATTCCCACGGGTAGTGGTCAGCCTTTGGCATCCTTATGTTAATGGCAACATAATATTGATATTTGTAATCGTCTCCCTTCTCTTGCCACTTGCTCCAAATCTTATCCATGAAACTGTGATGGAGATAAAACTCGGGGGTGTTGCTTGCAGTAAAGTGGTGATACATTAAACGGCCGACGCAGTCATGGAAATCATTATGGAGCATCTCTCTGACAATGTAGTTAAAGGTTGTAAAATTGTCGAGTTTCAGGAGGTCATGAAGGAAATCCTCATCGTAAAGTTGACAGGAGAGGTTGAAGTTTCTTTGTAAACAACCGCCTCCTTTACTGATAGGTAAGTGCCAGGATCCTTCTCTGAACTTTCCATCCTGTACGCAGTAGGAAGGAGGGACACCGTTACCGCCGAGACCCTGAGGGCCGCTGTTCCATACATCGGTAGGTTCTGTCCTCCTAAAAACGTGTCCTGAAGCTGCAGTCCACTGGAAGTAAGGAATGGTTATGCGGCAGTCTATTTGTCGAAGGAAGTCTTCAATCTTCGTCAGGTACCAGCGATGCCACGGCAAGAAGATCTGTGGCATGTGGTGAAGATATGTACTCGGGATGTATGAATGCTCGTCGAGAAGTGCCTCGAATTCATCCTTGTAGCGAAGATCAGTTGTTGCCTTGTAGAAAGCATTAACGTATCTTCGACGTTCCTCGAAGCTCATTTGGGTGAATTCTTTACGCACGCGATGGCAATAGAACTTGCCTTCCAAACACGTGCAACGTTGTTGACAAGCGTCGTAAAATATTTCTTTTTCTTTACATGGTTTTTTAGGACCTTAAAATAAAATATGAATCCATAGACCGAATTTAAACTTTATACATTAAAAAACAAAATAGTTTTTTTCCGTGCTCTGTTCAGTAATAACACAGCACAGTTCCCGACCAATCAGAATGCATAGAAAGGTGACTATATATTAAATTGATTTAAAGCTTTTAATAAACCTTAAATTTCAATAGGATCTGTTAAATACACATCTATCATAGCGACATTACCTTGAACAATCTCCAACAGACCATCATACTCTAAACCTGGACATATCCTTGCGTCTTTGCTCAGCTGAACGGTGTTCAGCAAGAGCGCACGATATTGTTTCAGATAAGTTGATTGACATCTTGGAACAGCCATGCACTTGGTACAAGACTAGAATAAGATACAGAAGTTACTGAGGAAAATATCAAAACTTCCGCGAAAAAAAAAAAAAGAATATCTAATGCTAGCATGGCCAGTTTTACAAACAAGAATTTCTAATTTTGATATTGTTTCAGATAAGTTGATTGACATCTTGGAACAGCCATGCACTTGGTACAAGACTAGAATAAGATACAGAAGTTACTGAGGAAAATATCAAAACTTCCGCGAAAAAAAAAAAGAATATCTAATGCTAGCATGGCCAGTTTTACAAACAATTAGTAAAGAATTTCAAATTTGAAGAGCGACTTTATTTGAACCTCAATTCGGCTGCAAGTGGGTAAAAAGGATGAAAAAATAAACATCGAAAAAGATTTCAGTCCTCGAGAGAAGGGAATCATTTTTTGTTTTGACCCTCAAATTGGGGAATAATTCCAGAGGTCTACACATGTTAATTCCGTCTAGAAGTTTCTTTTCTCAGCGCGGAGGCCATCTTGAAATCAGAACAGTGTTAACGGTTTGATAGATATAAATTCTCTTTCATCTTTTTAATGAGTGATATCAGAACTGACACAGATGTGGTGGTCAAGTTGACAAACCTGAAATATATATCAAACCATGTATTTCTTGAGGGTATATTCGTATGACGTACATAGGTGCCGTTAATTCAAAAAATAGTTTTTGAATAAAAAATGGGGAAAAAAATTAATCCCTGGCTCCGGGCGCGCGCGTGACAACACAAAACTCCTTAAAGTCGCTCGCCACCCAACTTTAAAATTTAATTTGA
Organism: Anthopleura xanthogrammica; assembly: GCA_964019055.1. NCBI lineage: Eukaryota > Metazoa > Cnidaria > Anthozoa > Actiniaria > Actiniidae > Anthopleura > Anthopleura xanthogrammica. Next base: position 7,389,249 of record OZ025219.1, on the reverse strand, counting down.
ATATGCATGTATTGTTAGGGTGATTCAATTAAAAAATCTAGCTTCGAGATACTTTCCCCCCCATCTTAACCAAGAAACTATTTCTTTTAAAAAAAGTTGTTTTTTAAATCTTTCGAGTGTTTTTGGAAGTTTTTAGAAAAGTACCAAAATGAGAGTTTTTGTTCATAAATGCGTTCATGATGGCCCCGAGGAAAAAATCGTTCTCAAGACAGCATGAGAAAGAATTATTGTTATCGTGGTTATAATTCCATAAAAAAATCTGTGAAATTATTGGTACAAGAAGATAAGCTGAGCCGTTCTAAGCGCCTAAGTGAGTCATTACTTATATAATTACAACACCAAAATCGAAAGTCAAAATTTTTTCCGATTTACTCAAAATCAAAAATACAGAAAATTTTGATTTTTGTTGTTGTTTTCCTATAAAAGTTTGTTTTCTTTTGTGTTGGTTTCTGCTTTCCTGCATGGATCTACTTAAATTCTCCATCGCATACAATTTAAGTTAAAATGATTTAAACATTTCTCGTCAATCTCTGGCATTGTACCTTTGATCCCATTAAAATATACATCATCATAATCTCCAATCAAAGACTAATGTCTAGTATGATTTTCAAATCAATCGAAATACGGCAAGTTCGTCAATCATAATAAAGTTTGGTATATAGGGGCAAAAAAACTGGAGAGAGACAACTTTAAAATATTGAATACCTGTAATTCCTTACACCATTCTTTGCGTTCTTCGTCTCCGTTTATGAGGACGTTCACAGTTCTGCTGAAATCACATTTACAGTCTTCGTGAACGTGGTTCGCGCATGATTGTTCATCGACCAAACTACAGCCAACACCACATAGAAACATTATCAAGATTTGAACAACCAACAGGCAGTAACACTCAGCCATGGTTGGGATCCTCGCAGTTTTTGTTGATCTTGGACACGGTATAAAGGGCTGCTTGTGAAAAAAAAAAACCATCAAATTATGATTAATTATGAGTAGGACATAATTTTTCGATACGTCATCGCCGCCATGTTGGTGGTATGATTTGATGACACTACCAACACGACGTCTTTGTCATTTTAATGAGTTTTAAGAAAGTTTTTAATGAGTTTTAAGATAGTTGCAAACCATCGATGGAGATCGTCGCCTAGGAAAAGTTTTTAAATCGGATACAGAAACATCCTCAGATATTCTAGACATTGCTGGTTTTCACATGACGTCATGGCCGCCATCTTGGTTGAACTGTACGAAATATTTTTAATCAGTCTCTGTTGTTATATCAACCAACATGGTCACTGTGTCTTTCGTTTTTCCATTCTCTAGGGAATGATCGAAAACCAGCAATACTCCCCTTCACAGTTCCCTGAGCCATCTTGAAAGACAGTCGTGACTTTGAATCGAAGCGAGACGAACGGTGAGATGGCGCACGGAACTGTGAAAGGGACTATTGTATTTTTTGATGTCAGAATGTTTCTTGATGATAGAATTAGTTTAAAAATACGACCTTGATTTATGATTTCATTACCGAGGGGCTTACATATTGTATGATTGTTATATTGAACATCTTTCTTATAAATTAGTTTTACCCCCTGGCACGTACCCTTGCAGTAGCCAGTGGGGCTCTCGAAAAGAATTACGCGTTGTCATCTTCTACTCGATCTGTGAGTTGAGGCGAGCTGTGTGCCAGTATAGAAAGTAAGTTACAATCCGAGTACGAAGTAGTCAATAGAGCGGTTTTCGTATGAGTGGGAAACGGTACGGCAGATTCATAGCCGTACGTACTGTAGTCGTACCGTATCTTACCGTAGCCGTAACTACGCGTCGTGATTGGATGAATTACTGACAATAGGAAGCCATTTCAATGTTACGGTATGTCGTACCGTGTACGTGATGTAAGTCAGTACCGTGTGTTTCCCACTCATACGAAAACAGCTATATAAAAGACTGCATGTAGTCAATAAAAAATGTAGTCAGTGGTAGTGAGTGTGAAGTGTGTCGTATACTTAGAAAATTTAACGTAAAAAAAATTCTTTTTTTAAAAGTTGAGAAAGATAGTATTCTATTCCTCAGTTTGTTTACTTTTAAATAACTTTTAAATCATAAAAACAACAACTTCACAGTAAAAGAGCAAAGCAAGGTGTTACGAAAATATATAGCTTGATCCATCAGATTTCATACATAAAATAGATGATAAATAGATGGGTAGATTTCAGTACGTTATAGATGCAATAGACGAGTCATCTATTATAATTATAGACAGACAGAACATACTATCCAAAAGGAGACTTCAAATTTCAATTATTCAAATTCAGTGTAAGTGTACGTGTATGAATGAATGAAAGAAGGAAGGAAGGAAGGAAGGAAGGAATGAAAGAAAGAAAGAAAGAGAGAGAGAGAGAGAGAGAGAGAGAGAGAGAGAGAGAGAGAGAGGGAGAGAGAGAGAGAGAGAGAGAGAGAGAGAGAGAGAGAGAGAGAGAGAGGGAGAGAGAGAGAGAGAGAGAGAGAGAGAGAGAGAGAGAGAGAGAGAGAGAGAGAGAGAGAGAGAGAGAGAGAGAGAGAGAGAGAGAGAGAGAGAGAGAGAGAGAGAGAGAGAGAGAGAGAGAGAGAGAGAGAGCGAGAGAGAGAGAGAGAGAGAGAGAGAGAGAGAGAGAGAGAGAGAGAGAGAGAGAGAGAGAGAGAGAGAGAGAGAGAGAGAGAGAGAGAGAGAGAGAGAGAGAGAGAGAGAGAGAAAGCAATAAAAGTTTTAGGCAAGTCGTGAATAGCTTGGAGATTGACTATTGCCTTAAGCGTTTGTTATTGAGCAAAATCCCAGTCTTTGTAATATTCATTTCAACAATAATCGGCCAATTGTTGGTTCATTTTTAGACCGGAATTCATAACTTTGTTCTTAAAATAATTGATAGATCCATTAACCGCTCATAGTTATATGCCATCGATATGAGATGGTTATTTGTTTGTCAATATATGATATTTGCCATTCTTGGCCCTAACTTAAACCAACACCATCTGTATTTTCATCAAAATTTAGGACCAACGTTCTGATATTATTCACAGATCTTGGTGTCTTGACTTAAATCAAACCTAATAGGGAGAATTAAGGAAAGAAAAAATGGAAATGAAAACGAAAACAAAATAGAAGAAAAGTTGAAAAGTATCAACTTAGAACCAATATTTCAAGTTAGACTGAAAGCAAACGCAAAAGATTACTAGACAAAAAGATTTCAGCGATTCTCATATATTTATTTGATGCCAACGAACGATGTCGAAACGTAGCAATTTTTTTACCCTTTATTTTTTTTCTCTAATAACGTTTTTTTTTGGCCGGCTTAGCATACATAGGAGAGTTTTTTTCTGTAGCTTCATATTGGTAAATTTGATAGCAAAAAGAAAGAAAGAAAAACGAGAGAAACGGGCTTTAGATTTAACAAACCTGTAGAACGTCTTTCTTGACTCCAGTTGAATCACCTTGACTAGCTTCATAATGGCAAATTTGATAGAAACAAAAGAAAAAAGAAAAAAGAAAAAATTAGAGCAAAATAAATGGAAAAGTTAAATCGACAAGGATCTTCACGAGTTTTAGATTCAACAAACCTTTAGAACTGATGTCTTTCGTGAATCTAGTTGAACCACCTTGATCTTAGTTATGGATCCCATCTGCTTAAAAAAAACTTTTCCCTCTAGATTGGTTTTGTTAATTTGTTCATAAAAAAACTTGTTTATTCTATACACATGGATTTTGCTTGCTCGTCCTGAGGCAATAAATGGTGTAGGATATAATACCCACTGTGTGAAAGGCAGCGCCTAATCACACAAATTTACATGACATTAGAACGCCCGCGTTTCGTAACTCAAACAGGATAATTGCTTTGTACATGTAATTTGTTGTTTACGTCAATCCGCTAATTGAACAGGTGCAGCAAACAGCAGTCTAGGCTATCCAGAACACCATGATGATGATGATAAAGATGATTGAAAGACGGTCCGCCAAATAAGAAAAAAGAATGAAAAAACAGGTGCAGCAAACAGCAGTCTAGGCTATCCAGAACACGATGATGATAAAGATGATTGAAAGACGGTCCGCCAAATAAGAAAAAAGAATGAAAAAACAGGTGCAGCAAACAGCAGTCTAGGCTATCCAGAACACGATGATGATGATGATAAAGATGATTGACAGGCGGTCCGCCAAATAAGATAAAAATACTTAAAAAACAGGTGCAGTAAACAGCAGCCCAAGCATTGACAGGTACGATGTTGTGTTAACCATACAAGATGATGATTGACAGGCAGTCCATCAAATAATAAAAAATAATAATACATACAATCCATACATACGAAAAACAATGCATACGTCTCCTGCTGACACAACACTTCAAGGATTTTTTTCTTAAAGATTTGATTCCGGGTTTCCTCCCTCAAATCGACATGTGAATATTCAGAGTCGTACACATAGAATAATAAACGTAGGTTAAGTGGCTGTGTGGGCCGGTGATAGTGGGCCAAATTATTGAAACTTTGGTTTGATATTTAATTGTTTTCAACCAAGAAGACTTTTAAGTATATAAAGCTTAAACAAATGCTTCTAGTCCTTGATACTAGCAAACAAAATACAGTTAGTAATATATACAATATGAGTGGCCGTGTTGTATTAGATATACAACCACGAGCCGAAGGCGAGTGATTGTATATCTGATACAACACGGACACGAATATTGTATATTACTTATGAAACGTCTAGGTGTATACATTCATGTTCTACTAAAATTTTAAAGATAAAATTGAATTTGGCTGAGAAAATTGGAGTTAAAGTTTATGCAAATCAGGACGATTTTGTATCAGATATACAACCTCCTCCACGGACAATGATTTCTATTGTGTTTTCCTCATTAATTATTCATCAGTTTTATAAGACAATATACTGCATATCTGATGGGATTCCTGTGTTAGTTTAAGTACGAGAGGGACTGAGTAGATGCACAATGAGACGCAAACGATGTCTTTCACGTGCTATCAACTAGAGGGTAATCCATTTTAGGTATTAATGCTGTAAGCTAAATATCTCGCGAATCTCATCACCCAGCCCACAATGATACGCAAACAATGCCCGTCATGTGCTATCAACTCGAGGGTAATCCATTGTTAGGTATTAATACTGTAAGCTAAATATCTCGCGAATATCATCACCAGCCCACAATGATACGCAAACAATGCCCGTCATGTGCTATCAACTAGAGGGTAATCCATTGTTAGGTATTAATACTGTAAGCTAAATATCTCGCGAATATCATCACCAGCCCACAATGATACGCAATCATGCCCGTCATGTGCTATCAACTAGAGGGTAATCCATTGTTAGGTATCAATACTGTAAGCTTACAGTATCTGCCCTTCACCTCTTATCACCTAGATGCCTTATATGTACGGATATTGCTTAGATTTACTATAAAGGATAATTGATATTATAAGGACATTATTGGCTTAAAAAGAAGAAAGTTTATAATTTAATAACTCAAAGCCCTTTTCCTAATGAATAACAAAGAGGGTTGTAACAATAACAGCTGAACTATGTCTAATACTTACTTACTTACTTACTTACTGTCTGTCTATCTCTGTCTGTCTGTCCGTCTGTCTATCTGACTGTCTCTGTTTGTCTGTCTGTCTGTCTGATAGGATGATGGGGTGCACGGGTGTGAAAGGGATGAGACAGCAGGCTCACTATAGCACAACTATTAACAATGTAATAAAAATTCAGAGCTCACCCTAAGCACTTTAGAGTGGGCTCTGAACAAACACTTATGTTAACTAATAAACACAGGTGTCAAAGGAATCATGAATGTTAACTACCACTGCTGATAGTCATTGGTCAATCACTGCGCAAGGACGCCAGAATGACGCCAGAATGAAGCAAGGTTCAATATACAATATGTAACAAGCCAGTTGTGTTATATGGCTGTGTGCAAGTGCCTCCAGTTCATGTAAAAGACATGTAGATGCAAAACAGAGGCCTAGATAGGTGGATAAAATTAGTGCAAATAAACAGAAAATCTTATGCACAATAGGTCAATGATATCTAAAAGTTATAACACAGTAACTACAAGAAGCACCATTCTACTCCATGCCATTCTTGTCGTCCGTCGTCTCTTGGTTTTCTTGACACTGCATCATCTGGTTATCAACTGTAGGCGAGGTGTGGCTGAGGGTCTGGTAAAAGAAAAGTAGTAGGTTTACTATGGATACCTCAAGCTCTGTTTGTTGCAGCTTTCTATGGAGGGTTTTCAGTACATTGATCTTAATTGTCAAAAGTTGACTTAAAACTAGAAAAGTTGTTAATAGATTTTGTGCTTGTTCAACTTTACCTTGATAAGCTGTTCCTGCCTTGCTTCAGCTACTGCCTCTAGTTTATCAGCCTTTGCATGTAACAGTGTTTGTTGTATGGCAGCTTCTCTTTCAGCTTGTGCATCATTGATAGCCTTGGAAAGTTGAAGCAGGGAGTTCATACGAGTTTGGGCAAGAACCTAAGAGCAAAAGTTGAAACAAATTATCACTCAGCTGAAATGAGTTAAAATTCACTAGATTAAAGACATTAATTTTTTTGTAAACGAGAATTGAAATAGCCCTTAATTGCAGTTGAGCCTGGAGAGCCTGTGGTGCACCGGTGTCCTGAAGGAGCATACATTGAAGTGAGGCTATTGGGTTGAGTTATCAGTAAAATTCAAGAAAAATTAAATGTAAAGAAACATGTGAACTTCCAAACATGAGCATCACCTCTTTTTTCTCAGCTTCGGCTTGGAATCTTGCTTGGGCCACTGCCGCTTCTCTTGATGCTTCTGACTGCACCTTCACTTGTTCTATCATACACTTGAGCTGAGATGCTGTACTCAATAATGAATTCACCATCTATGACAATAAAAACAGTAAAAGATTAGTTAAATATTAATTTTTAGTGAAAACTGCCAATTTTAAACCATCTAAACTCAAATCATGAAACAAAATTATGAAAATTTTGCATTTTCAAAGAAATGTATAAATATCATTATAAAAATAAAAACCAAAAGGTAAGTAAAAGTAAATAAATTTTGAGCTTTGGAGTCTTCTACAAACCACCAAAGAAATCTTGGTGCCAGTAACTGTTATGAGAACTTAGATAATGTCTATCCTAGATTAAATTTCAAAATTATTTTTAATCTTTTTAATGTGATTATCCACTAGAGTTCATGACCATTATTGCTTGATTTTGGCATTCATTTGAAGGTCAAATCAGCTGAAAACTTGTCAAGGAAGACATTGTCACACCAGGACTAAAAAATAAACAGCTGGTCAGTCGCCAGTCATAACAACCGGCCGAATCTATTTAACATTAGTTTTAGCTTGGTTGTACTTTGTTTCTGGCTCAACCTTACTAGTCAAAATGACCGGCAAGGCTAAGAAGATTTGACGAGACCAGTTCCATTTTTGTTCCAGGCATTGTCTGATGACCAGCCATTATTTTTAGCCTTGCACACTAATATTACACAACGTTTCCATTTTTTGCAGGAGGGATAGAAAAAAAATGGGGAAAACCCACTGTACAACTGGTCTACCACAGGCAGTCTACGAAAATTTGTTAAAATGTCTGTGTGTGACAGTATTCTTAGACATACCTCTTCAATATGCCACCAGTGTCGCTTATGGTCTATGTTAGGGTCAGACGCAAGATTCAAATTGATTGGTCCTGCCTGTGTTGTCATACTATTGACAGTCCCAAACTGCAGACCAGATGTTACCATGATGGGCGTCATGGGCGTCAGTGGTGCCATGGGAGTTAGAGGTGTTTGTGGTTGCATTGAGGAGCCAGCACTGACTGTAACTAGACTTGTGGCAATGTCTGAAATACAATAGATATGTTAGCAAATGTCGTAGGCTTTGCTGTAAAGAAGTTGCATAATCATCTTTACTAATTACCTGTATTAATAATATTATTATTACTGCAATTCTCAATATTCTGCGAATTTATACTTGGTATAAATTTGCAGAATATTAAGTTTGTTTTTCATGGCTGCCAGTCAAAAATATAAAGCCAATTTCACAACAAGCCATTGAAATGTCTGAGTTTGCAGAATATTGAGAATCTCAGTAAAGTGCATCATCTATCTGGTATTTTTCTCGCTTCAATGATATTACACAACAGAATGAAAGACTTCTGTCTCTCAAGTGATGTCATGTCTGGTAGGAACCAGACCCCCTGCAATTTGCAGAAATTTCTCATGCAGGAAATTTAAAATTGAGTTTTTGCGATGTTTGAAGGGCTATAACTCAGAAATGAATGGACCGAATTGGAAACTTTAAAAGAACTTATTAGCCATTTTTTTGTCTTCTATACAGACAACGACAAACTGTGGAAGGGTTATAGGCACTTCAATGACCGTTTTCATTGAAGATAGCATTACCTTTCATGATTGGCAGATGAGCCACTGGTGTACAACTGGCACCACTCGTAACGTTTGTGTTACTATGAAGATCTGGTAACAAAAAGAAAAAAAGAACAGTTTATTTCATTTTTATCGTTGTTTCAGGTTATCTACTGACTGCTCAAACTATATTCAGCATTTATCTACGCTTATATTTTGAAGTACATATCATGTATGTATATGAAGAGTAATTCCCTGATTTATGACATGTCTACATAGTATATTGTTTGTAACCAAGCAGAGAGTTTGTCGTATAGACCCCTTGCACTAATTCCCAAACTGGTGGTCAAAACAAAACAACTGCCTTCTCTTGAGGATTGAAATTTTTCGTGATGTTAATATTTTTCATTGTTTTGTCCTACTCCTGTTTTGTTTATACTCACCTCCATTGTCAATAACTGTTCCAGCTTCAGTGACGTAGGTCCCACCACCAGAATCAACACTGAAACAAAAGGCACATATGGTATTACTACTATTAAAGTTACTTTGCCATACTACACCAGCATACTAGTCAGTGAGCCTCCTCGATGAGCATTCGCTCTTGGGGCAAACTGAAGAATATATGTGTCTAAATAAAAAATAAATAAAAAAAAATACTAATAATAATAAAGTTTATTTATATAGCGCTCATCTCCAAAAACATGTCCAAGGCGCTTTACAAAAAATTACATAAGATATTTAAAATATTTACAAAACTTGAAATTTACAAAAAATGGTCTATTTATAAATAAAAATGTAATATTAAATGTAGTATTATTCTGAAGTGGAATATAAAAAGGAATCTAAATGTATTTCTTATTGTTAAGATAAAAAGTAAATAAATATGTTTTAAGCTTATTTTTAAAACTAACGACAGTAGTAGAGGAGCGTAAGTCTAAAGGAAGCCTATTCCACAGTCTTGGAGCAGCAAAGGAAAAGGATCGGAAACCATAAGTAGTAAGCCTAGCTTTAGGCTCAACAAGGAGTTTGTTAGAAACAGAGCGTAGGGAATAGCAAGAGGAGCGAAAGGTCAGGAGATCAGACAGATATGTAGGAGCAAGGCCATTTAAGGCCTTGTAGGTTAGCAAAAGCATCTTGAAAATAACTACACCAGCTCTACAAAAAAAACTAAGCACTAAAAGGATTGTTATCGTAATTCAAGTGGCCCTCGTTCAAGTCTTAAAAGTTGTATATCTCGTAGAATTCAAGAAGAGAAATGGCAAAGAATTGATTCAATTTTTTATTCATCATGTATACTTTAACTTTTTGTCTCTAAATTCTTGGAAACATGTGTTTTTGTATTAGGGAGACTTGGAGCTAGGGCCGCTTGGCTAAGTATCAAAATGTGCTGTGATTGGTTTGTGCATACATTGGACACTTGTTAGATAAATACGCATGGTTGGCATTGGTGGCGTAGTAGTTTACCGCTAGCTTGTGGTCCTAGTTCAAGCCTTGGCTGTGTTGGATCATATGTGAGTTGAGTTTGGTTGATGTGTTGTTCTCTTCTGTGAGGGATTTTTCTCCAGGTTCTCTGGTTTTTCCTCCATCCGTAAAAAACAACATGTGAGTTGAGTTGTATGGATAGAATATATATAAAGTAGTGGTAGTGTGTGTGAGTGACATTGGGCCAAATTGGAAACCAGTATTCATATACTGAATTTGTATCCCACTATAAAAAAAGTGATTTGTTTATACTGAAAACAAGAATACAGACACAGCTAAAGAATTGTTCAAAATATCTTGTTCAAAACTTACCTTACTGATCTCATCATCATACTATGCCCTGTTTTGGAAAAAAAAAAAGAAGTCAAATTAGGAAAATAATCATTTTAAGAACAGCCTGTTTCTTCAATAAATTATTCTTAAGACACTTGCACACACAACTTTTAAAATATCTAATAGCACACAGAGTAGCACTAGAATGTCATAGCTAATTTACGTCATGCATGACCAGTAACTCGAATATTATAATAGGAGTTTCAGTGGCTTTGTTTGGCATCGGCACTTGCAACTCAAATTACTTTTAACTTAAAAATAAAGATTTTCTAGCTGATACCTAGCAATGTGGTTGGGAAGTGAATTCTTTTTGAAAATATTTTGCAAATATTCATGATAGCAGGTCCAAAACCTAATTTTTGGAACACTGGAGAATTTGATCAGAGATTTGAAATGTAAATATGAAGTCTTGAAAGCTACACGTGAATTATCAAATTTACTGGTCAGGCATGACGTAAATTAGCCGTAAGTAGAAAGTTTTCTGTATGTTTCTGGAATATTACTACAATCTTTGATGGCTTTATAATCTTGCAAAGAAAACCAATATACATACTTTCTTGTTTGGAAGGATCTGAACTCAATGACATGCTCTTCTTCAGAACAGGAGAACCAAGACCAGATTGAGATGACACTCTTTTGCGGCGCTTGTAAGGTACAAAGAGCCTTACTGGTCCAGCCTAATGATAGAATATAGTACAAATATGTGAGATGAATAAAACGCAGACAGCCAAACAAGCATCACAAGCACTGGACAAAGGACTTTTCTTCTTGTTTCCCACCAATTTTAGCAAACCAAAATGGGTCTCTGAATTATGCTTGTGCTCTTTATCAAGGTACAAAAATAAGATTTAGTCACGGATTTTAATAGAAGGCAGCTACTGGAGGTTGAATGCTGGGTACTTAACTTCATACCGCCAGCTATTCTATGAATCAGTGTCAATAAATAAGAAGTAAAATTATTGGACACAGATGCCTACATTTTAATTCCTTCCGTCTATTTCAAATATTATTGAAACCCCTGATACATGACATTATTAGAGAAAAACACAAATAAAAATCCTGGAAGAGTAACAAGGCAACCTCTTGCTACTCTGACATTCAGTTGTTTTACTTGCTTTGCTTGTGACTCGGAGAGTCTCAGAGGCATTGACTTGGAGCAAGTCTAATCTGTAACATAAAACACACTATTGGAATCATAGATCTACATTCTTACCAATGTGTCATCATTGCAGCATGACGCGCAAGTACATGACGTAGCATGAGGAGTCAGTACACCTTCTTCTATCAGCGTCTGAAGTGTGCGTCCACCATAACGAATGCTACGCTTCCAGTCCTTTGATGATGCTCTTCCACAACGTGCTTCAAACTCGGAAGGAGTCATCCATTCTTCCTGATACTGTAATGGAAATTTATTTTTTAGTAATTACTTATAATAAATTCTGTTACTGTAAATGAATCGTCCTGTTGCTTAATATGCTGATCAATGCTAAATATCAGTATCCTTCCTGTATGACCCCCTCTTCTTTTAACAACTTCTAAAAAAACCTTTGAACAGACTTTATCAATACCCTGAAACAGCCTCTGGGCTGATCAAAGTTCCAGGTGTTTTGGGATCTAGGTGCCCAATATGTTGATTGTCACAACAGAAATTTCCTAGTATTTTCTATTATCTCTTGTCAAAACGAAATATTTTCCACCAACATCAACGAAAAATGCTATTCCTAAAAAATATTTGGTAAATATTTCTATACAGTAGATTTGGTTTATTTTCTTTAGTTTCAAATGAAAGCTGTTGTTTATCGAGCTGAAATCCTGAGCTACGAACAAAATGTTCACTGATTGGCTAATTCCTTCGGGCTGAGAAAAACGAAATCACCTTGTTGTCAGCGCATTGCTAACTCACAGATTGATTGGAATTTAGAATGTTAGGTTTTGTAGGAGGAGGAAAACCAGAGAACCCATATAAAAACCCTGGAATTAAGGAAGAGACCCTAAAAACTCTACTCACATGTGATTTAAATCATGCCATTGTTCATGGTTAGTGCCCTAAGCCCTTTCGAGTAAGTGAAAAATGGCTAGATTTTCAGACATTTCCGGTTAGACCAAAACTAGTTTATGGTCACCCTGTGGTTGAACGACTCAATTAGGACAAAAACACATGCAGTTGAGTTTATATAAGCGTACATTTTGACCATTTTTCTTAAAAATAGCAGTACTTAAGCTATTAAGGTTGTTTTAATTTATCAACTATTGACTTAGAAAGTACATTCAGGTTAAAAACACACATGATTGGTCCACATCAAGTACATCAAGTCAAGTCTTTTCAATCCACAATAAAAATGGCGGCCAAATGTTTTCAACGCTTTGAAGGCGAGATGTACTTGAGCTTTGAACGCAATTTGAACCAAATAAAATATTATATCAATTTCAGAAGTAAAGATGAAGTTAGATGTGGCTAGATAGTAGAAGCTGGCTTATTTAGGTGCAATAAAAGTAATATTTTGGCGCCATGAAGGCCCATGAAGCGACTCGTGCAACTCGAGTTGTTTTGAAGACGAACGTAAAAATCCAAAAATTATCTTACCTTAATGCATTTTCCTCTACCGCCTGAGCCAAGTTTACTCTTGTGTAGCTCTGCTGTTTCGTTTCTACAACGAACTGTCAAAACCTCTGCATTCATAACAGCATCCCAAGATGAAGACTTTTGTCCTTCGCCTCGAGTTTGGTCTGCGTCCATGTGCAAAGGACTGTCTTGCATTTCACCATCTTGAAGATCTTGTATCACTTGTTCTCCCTGAAGATTCGACGACTCGGAGTTAGGAGCTTCTCCAGGACTTTGAGCAATGGCTACCTCTTGTATTGGAGTCAACTGAGCGTCCGACACTTGAATTGTAGTAGTTTGAGCTTCTTCGCTTTCGTCTCCAACGCGAGCAAGACTCCCTAAAGCTGGCGTTGAAAATGTTATGTTGACTCCACCGCCAACGTTCGCCACTTTTACAACCTGAACCTCGCATCTTTGGTGTCCTGAGACTTCTTCAGTGGAGACTTGATCGCTTGTGGAGAAGACAGAAGGATGAGAGTTTTCGTGTTCAGTCGGGATTTCTTCGGCGATTGCGATCTGTTGGCTCACTTCAGACAACGAAGACACCACCGACAGCCCTTCGGCTTCGTTCGTCCTCGGAACGGCAGCGTTCACGTCCATTTTTATCACCACTAAACCCCCCGCTTGACTTCGACTACAGCACCTTAAATACCCAGAATGGGTCCTTGGCTATTGGAATTGAGATGTGAGAGTGCAGAAGGCACAAAATGCGTTTTTTTGGTGCACAAATGTTCCTCCGTGCAAGATTGCCTTTTGTAATCGTCGAGTCCCGACGCCACGGAAAAACGACGGCCAACCAGTCATGCAAATTTAAGGGGGCGCAACACTTTTGAACCAAATCACTATAGCAACGGTGGAACGTGAACAGAATCTATCTTGCAAACAGCTTTGAGTGGGCTTTGGTGTAGGATATTGCCAATAAATGGACGATAAAAAAAGTTAATTTAGAAAGTTATTTCCGATTTTTTAAATTTCGATCAATATATTTTCCTGTTCTGAGAACTTTGGTATGGAAACTTTCATCAGTGGCATTTCAAGGACTATATTAAATACGCCCCTACTTAACCATGACGTTTCTCTCGCAATCAACCAAAATATCCGAAACCAACTGCTGCGGATTAAGTAGATTTTGTTATGCTTTATGAACCAAAGGCAGACATTTCTTCACTCTTGGCATTCGCTACCACAGGTATCCCAAAACACGTGCAGTTTCGAAAGCATCTCGTATTATCTTAATATGGCTGCACCTGTGAAATAATGCATGTTTTAACCCGCAATGTCAAGGTTACCATGAAATATTTTTATTTTACATTTTTATAACCAGCCAGTTTCAAGGAAACGGGAAAGCTCTAAACGCTGGAATGTATGTGTGGTGTTGCCATGACAACAATGACGTCAGAAGTAGCGATGAATCAGTGCATCATTAACGCAAAGTTTCCTTCAGATGGGAATCTTAAAGGGGCCTATTGCATTTACTGATTTTATTTTGTAAATGACATTCGCCCTAGCTTCCGCCTCCCTCCATTCATCATAAAAAAGAGGGCAAGATCACGCGCGCTATTGACGCTGCCCGAAAATGCCTGCGCCTGCAGCGATATTTTTGAAAGCGCTCGCGCATCTCGAAAATGGTCTATTAAACGGATAAAACGGATAAAACGGCCGAGGTCTTGATATTTACGATATCATGCGAAAACCGAATTTAATAATTGTTTTATTATACATTTTGTAAGCTAAGAATAAAGATTTAATTCTGCTTTCGAAAAAATAGCAAACGTATTAAATTATATCGTAAATTATCAAGACCTCGGCCGTTTTATCCGCCTCAGCCTACGGCTTCGGCAGATACTAAGGCTTGATAATTTACGATATCATGCTCAACCTCATCCAATAATTGTTTATTGGCTGAGGGCTCTCGGCCAATCAGAAGCGAGATAGTAAGTGAATTTTTTGTTATTTTTACGAAAAACGCCTTACTTCAAGGATTTGTCTTACGCTTATCCCCCTCGTCTGTATATTGTATTTATGGCTTGTCCATAATGAGATTGGGCTGCCTGTGGCGTGCACGCTTTCACTGGTCAAAATATAGGAAATAATAAAATAATAATAATGATACTGCAGTAGACAAACGTGTTTCACCATGTTTTAAATTTGCTAGACAGTATAAAAAACAATCTGCATTCAGTTCTAAAAAGCGCAATCAAATAAAAGTAAGGATAAAGTACCTATATGATTCAACGTCGGTAGTTCCTTCAGCTACGTGGTTGGTATCGACGGAAGCCGGGTGCGCACTCTACCCCCGCTCTCCATCAGTGCTCTGTTTTAAGAGTAATTGAAGCTGTACATGTAGCCACACGGATCGATAATTAGAGAGAAGTCAAAAATACATGATAGTTCCCTCAAAAACTAACTAACTGAAATAAGATAGGAACTAGGATAAAATAGGGAAATTAAGTTGGTTATGACTCATGACTAAAGCTGAGTCTGGCTTTGGTATTCTAAAATATCATAGTCACTCATGATCAGGTACGCCACTGATGAAGTGCGGTATACATGAAACATTTACAAGATGACTTTTTAAAGTCATCAACATTTCCATATATTCCAGCTGAAAGTAATTTAGGCCAATCAATTTGGAACGAGAGAAAAAAGAAGAAAGAAACCTTATATCCGTTCTGGCTGATAATGGAAGTTATGTTTTCGGTACTTTTTTTTTTATACACCCCCTTAATTCCAAATCATAATAATGGAACTCATAGGAATTAAGGAGGTCTGTGAGTCGAGGTGGAATAATTACAGCAAGAGCTAGTCATGCACCTGGATATTCCTTGGTCACTTGACCACACAGGAAATTAAGAAAAGTATAAAATGCCTTTTTACAATTATATGGACCACCGAGTTCCAACTGCATGGTGATGTTTCGGCGGCGTATTAACATAAAGAGCCTCATACGAAAACTATAATGGTGAAAATTTGTATTCCTGAAAGAGTTATGGACCCCTGTTTCTTTGGTTCGTGGAAAATAGGAATCCGGCACAACTAGCAAGGAAAGGAACTGCTTCATTGTTAGACTGTGAGTTTCCTTTCCTTTCCTTTCCTTTTCTTTCATTGTTTCCTTTTCTTCTTCCATTGTTATTTTTTAAGCCTTCTTTTAAGATTCTTTGAACTCTTTATCCAAAATACATTTTTATGGAATATTGTACCAAAAATTGGTATTTGTCTTTAGAACAAATTGAATATCGAGTTAGTGTGATATTTCTCGATTTTATCATAGGTGAGTTCATAAGGCTGGATTTTGCTTGTTTGTTTTTAAAACCGGTTTTAAAACCGGATATACCAAGTGTCCAGGCTCCAGGTTTATTATGATCCAATGAGCTAGGATAGCCAAGCCTTGCATGAGCTCTAACCACATCGCATGCGCAGCGTTGTTGGTCATTTTTTCTTTAATCATTTTCCTTGGAACGACACTTGGCACTTTGCCTCTTGTCGGTGGTAGTCGACGGATACCTTTGCTTATCTGGATGGGATGGCTTTGACTTAAATGGGCTGCCAAGCATACATCGTGTTTCAAAAGCTAATATAGATCTCTATGAAAATTTCCAGCCTAGCCGAAGAGAGAAATTAAGGTGAGATAATGGGAAGGAAGTGAAGATAATTAGCGAAATCTAGCGTAATTTGACAACCAATTAAAGATACTTGCTAAAATGAAAAAAGAAAAATTACCACCGTACGCGTGCTTGTTTACGATGTTTCTTCAGTCTTCTAGATCTTGCTGTACAAACGCAAAATGCAGAATATAATTCTGCTCAAATTCTTACTGAGACATCTTGGATTTTTTTTCTGCTGGAAGAATTGTTCGTGAGAAATTTGGCTTCAGCAACTTGATAGTATTTACTGTACTTGACGAAAAGGTGACTAGTGTTAATCAACCTGTCAACCTATTCTGTATTAAGTAAACTAGGTGTCAAACAGGGTTTTATGCCTTAATCTATCATGCTACAACTGAATGAAAACTAAAAGCGCAACTATATATAACTAATTTTACCAGTTTTCACTTGAACGGACGCCTAAAACTCTTTTTCAATTAGAATTCTAGTAGGATTTTTGTATCATTAGTGTGCAGTTAATCCTACACATTAACTTTCACTAAACTCTTCCAATTTTATCGATCGATACCCTGAAACAATCTCTTGGCTGATCAAAGTGAGAGGGCACGGCTAACACACCGATCGAGCCCTGAAACAACCTCTGAGCTGATCAAAGTGAGAGGGCACGGCTAATAACACACCGATCGAGCCCTGAAACAACCTCTGAGCTGATCAAAGTGAGAGGGCACGGCTAATAACACACCGATCGAGCCCTGAAACAACCTCTGAGCTGATCAAAGTGAGAGAGCACGGCTAACACACCGATCGAGCCCTGAAACAACCTCTGAGCTGATCAAAGTGAGAGAGCACGGCTAACACACCGATCGAGCCCTGAAACAACCTCTGAGCTGATCAAAGTGGGAGGGCACGGCTAACTCAGTCCGGCACAGAATTGGAATATAGGTTTTGGGAAGGCGGGAGCTAGGAAAACCGGAGAAAACCCTTGACACGGAACTTTGAATTAGTATCTGCTCCGACCACCCCCCACCCCCCACCCCCTACCAAAGGGGGACTGATATTTAGACTGAAATGAAATTCTATGAACCATACAATACACCTCAAGCCTCGTTTTGTCAGTTATACAACTTTTTTATACATCTTTACGTGAGAGAAATGAATACAATCATTATCTGATGACAAACATTCACTGCAAGCTGAACAAGGTGGTTCCGTCTTGTTCAAAATTTTGTTTTAATTAACGTCAAAATCGTGACAATTCTCAATCTCGAAAAAAAATGGAATTCGAAATCTTAGAATAAAATCATTTGAGATAAAATTTCCCCGCTGCTTACGATTGGCTGAAAGTATCGGATTTACTTTCTTATCAACAGATGTTGGGGTTTCTATTTTAACTTCTCAACTTGCGTTTTTATTCACTTCTTTTGAAATAATATTCGTGAGAGATGAAATGAGAGTACAGTTTGGGATGACACTGGTTGAATTGCTTTGAACAAACAAGTCGTTATTGTTTGTACAGGCCGGGTGTTCTGCAACGACGACAGTCATCCTCGCTTTAAAAAAGCTTCTTCAGCGTTTTTTCTTCGCAATTCTTGTCTCGAATATTCAGTTAAACAACTTAGCGAACGATTGCAGAAATTACCTTAAGACTACAGCATTTTAACTTGGGATAAAATATAAGGAAGGTTAGTATATGTTTGTACAATAATAAGCACTTGTAATCCGACGCTGCCTGCGACAATCGGTTAAATTGAACACCTTTTCCACGCCAACACTTATATTATATAGTGCTCTAATGTGGACGGTTTTTAGCTACAATTTCGCTGAGTATTAATTGATAAAAAAAGGTTCATTTTACCAACCGTCTTTAAATGTCTCTAATCGATTATAAATAGCGAATATGCTTGCTATCAGAACAGGCTGCCTGATAGTGGCGTAGCGAGGGGGTAAAAATTTTTCGGGTCGAGCCTTTTTTTCTTTGATGAATGATGTCAATGCCAGTGGCTTAGTGAGGAGGTACGTACGTACGGCACTCAACATCATCATCATCACATGCGCTAATTATCATTATCACCTTGCACTTATAATTATTATAAACACCACATCATCAACATTATCTCCACATACCCTCACCACCATCACTATCATTGATATCATCACTACTACCATCATCACCACCACTAAATAATCATGATCACCATTAATTATTATCATCACTAATTATCGTCACCTTGCAAAAATCACAAACACCACATCATCAACATTATCTACACATACCTTCACCACCATCACCGTCACTACTACCATCATCACCACCACTAAATAATCATTATCCCCATTAATTATTATAAACACCACATCATCAACATCATCATCACCACCACCACCACCCTCACATAAACAGCGCACCTGGATCCATTTACAAAGCTCCTTGATGCAAAAATACCAAAAAAATGTATCGCTCGCTGTGTTGTCTGAAGAGCTTCATCACTGATACTGATTTTTATCCAGTCGCCGAAGTACAATTAATTTTGATAGTCCGTCAGACAAAAAAAAAAAGATAAAAAATTAAACATTCAAAAATCATACCATCTTAGACGATACAAAATGTTTTAAAATCCAATTGGCTCTCATTTAACTCATTTTTTTAATTCACCTTCGCAATTATATATATCATATTATATATAAGCTTAAAGCCGCGTCTACATGAGCGAATTTTTGCTTGCACAGGCGACGCGGTTTTTTAGAATCACCAACACTAGGTGGTGGCTACAAGAGCGACAAATTTCAATTCGAATTCCAAGTTTTCAATTCTCAGGAGATTGAAAAACTCTTTTGTTTTGTCCTCCAAATTGAGCTACTTTGACGTTAGGTGAAAGGGATTTTGAAAACGAATTTGTACAAGCGGGCAATCATTCCCAAAAGAGAATGAAATAGCAAAAGCCATATCTGATGCTGCAAAATTAATATCACCTGGAAAGAGACCGCTATTGACAAAGGTTTGATCGAAAAACTAGCAATGTAAATATAGTATATGGTTGGTTAACGTTATTTGAGCAAGTTCTCGCAACAGACGAATTCAGTATTTGTGACAAACCACGTACACTCAATGTTTATTTTTTTTCGGAAGAAAAGCAAAACTTCAATTGAAAAAAATTATATTCTATTTTACAACATTCACCGTCTCTGTAAGGGGATGCTTCCGTGTGGTTTACTATAAGAGCTGTTAATGTGACGTATTTTCGGTTCCAACTGCTCATAAAAACCGCTAAAATAAAGCAAAAAATGTTCTCAATGATTTAACCTCCACCTGAAACAATTAGGACTTTGGATAACAAATCCTGTCATTAAGAAAAAAATTTATGAAAATGCTTTTCGTTTTGGACCCGGAAGTCGTTTTTTCATTTGATTGACGTCACACTAGCTTAACAGCTCTATTTACAACACATAGGTAACACGCAACTCAAATTTTGATTTTTATGGAGGGAGGAAAACCAGGGAACCCGGAGAAAACCCCTCGTGGCAAGGGAGAGAACAACACATCAAACAAACGAACTCTCATATGTGGACATTACATTCAGCACCCTGGGAAAAATATAGAAAGGAGACATTTTGTCGTGACTCGTACTTATCGGGAAAGCACATGTTCAAGATTTTAAGTGCACAAGTACATCACAACTAATCAACTGCAGTACTGATATAGACTTAGCGGAACACGATAAGAAAACTTAAATACACTAGCGTGATGATGTATTAGGATACTAAATAAAGTCTGATTGAAATCTTATCTCTCTCTTAAGTTGAATATCTTGGCCTAGCTAACAAACGCGCTCAAGGACATACCTAGTCGCCATCTGATCAAATACTAGACTTTCTGACGAACGCCATGACCAATGGTCCAAGCTGATTAAATTGACTAAGGCACGGTTTAGATGTCGAAGTTTACATGTGCCGAATGTTATTCAAATGAGCAAAACCTATTGTTTGAATTCATTTGCATTAGATTCGGCACATATGAACTTCGACGTCTAAACCGTGCCTAATGCCCTCAAACAATTTTTCAAAATCAAAAATTCAGGCGAAAAAAAATCGCTCCGGCGGATATTTAAGCCAAATTTTAAAATTACCGATGTTTGGTCAGCCGGTTCGTAGCGGACAAGATCATCTACTTGGTGCTTAGCTATTGTTTCAATTCATCTTGCCATCAAAAGATACCCAGAATAGGTCTTTAGCATAATGGCGTCATTTTACCACCACTACCAAAATGCTTTGCAAATTTTCTTTCTTATTCAAATTTGTATTTCCTCATATATGTAAGACAATTGGTGCTAATAAACTGAACAAAAAAGTGTGTAAGGGATCCTGTTAGTGGTAGAAAATGACGCCATAATGCAAAAAATCTATTACGGTGCGAAAAAAACTTGAAGTGACAGCTGCGCATGCGCTTCACTCTTGTCCGCCAGCTAATATGCTTGTTCGTATGACTGGATAACACAGTCTATGGTCTTTCATCACGAAGGACAAAGAAGTAGGGGAAAACCAAACCAAATGAGATTTTGAGAGAACTATACGTATTATTTCCAAAAGTGCCAAACACTCATCTCCGGTCTCAAAGAATCTTCCTCGTAGACGTCTTGACGTTAAGGTAAAATTATGCAAAGGATTTCGTGCTCTGTTTAATCATCAAACCCACACGAGAGTGTTAATTTGAGGACTAAATTCAATAACGATATAGATCTTGAATACTTCTTAGACAGTTAAGTAGAATACTGCCTTAAAAGACCGTTGTCGGGAATAGAAATCTCTGGTGATGTACGTCGGGGAAAAAACGTCATTTGCATTAGGAAACAACCTGTTATAGAATTAATAACTACCGCCAAATGGAAGGCAGACGTGAACTTTTAGTTTTGCGCTACCTTTCAATTCGAACGACACGAATTTCGATGCAACCGTTTAACGTAAAGAGGCATACATTAATCCCGGGGGGGGGGACTCGGAGGTCGAAGGGACGGGGATGCTCGCAGTCCCTTTTAGGGGTTGAAATCGAGGTTTCGGTCCCGCTTAGGGTGTTATGAACGAGAATGCCCACCAGCTGAGTTTTGTGGTCCCTTTTAGGGGTTTCTATTTTATCTATTTTATACATTTTATTCAAAATCTATTATAAAAGGGTTCAGTTAACGATTTGTATATGACGACGTCGTCATAAACTCATACGAGCAGAAGGCGTTTGATGTTAATAAATTAAATCGAGAAACCCAGCCTTGGATACGTTTTTGCTTGGTCCCTCTTAGGGGTAGAATTTTATCCCTGCCACGCCCATAAACTGACAACACAGGTCCCTTTTAGGGTCCATTTTTAAGATTTTCGGCGAGCATCCCCACCCTCTTTCAATGGGGAGTCCCCCCCCCCCCCCCCCCGGGACATTAATTCCCAAGTGCACACGGACTAATATATGGCAAAATTGGTTACAAATTTCAGAATAGAATTGGAATGAAAAATGATTGAAAAGATTAAGACAAATTGAAAGATGCAAGATAGGGTATTCATCATCTTAATGAAATTAAAACACGAATTTGAGAATACTCGTGAACAGTTGATTAATGAACGTTCTAGGATAAATATCCATCAATGACAAAGAAATTCTCTTGTATATCTATCTACAGCTTGACCTGAGGCTTGAAGGCGATTGAGGCCAAGAAGAGGCGCTTGTGGCTTCCAACCATGGCCTCTACACAAGACCAATTGCAGACAACGAAAAAGACCGCATTTTTAAACTTGAGTTATTCGACTGATGTCAGCACGACAATTGAAGACGGCCCCGCGCCACTTTGGGACACGGTTGCTCTTGGAGGTATTGGGATACTTTCTTTAGTAGGCAATGGAACGGTGATATTTCTTATCTGTACGCGAAGAAATCTTCACAAGCCTGCCTCACCGAATTGGTTCGTCTTATCGCTTGCTCTAGCGGACCTGTGTGTTAGTGGTTTGTATGCACCTTCAAGATTCATTTGCCGTTTTGCTACTGATTGTTCAGTGATAGCTTGGAACATCATATACTACTTCCAAGGGGTCTTTCTGAGTTCTTCAGTCTTGAACCTTTGTGTTTTGACGTTTGATCGATACTTGGCTGTAGTGCATCCTTTTACTTACAGAAATATTATGAGATCATCGCGAGTATTTCATCTTATTCAATCTGCTTGGTGGATGGCAATACTGCTTAATATACCATACTTAGTCTTAGCATTCATTCCTCAAGAGAGCCAAGAGTCGTTGTTTGTCCACGGTGTTTCGTACGTCGTACTTTTCGCGACTATACCGAGCGCGTTCATGTTCTACGCTTATATTGCTATTGTATTCGTGGTCAGGCGACACAAAAACCATATAAAACGACAAGAAAGGCAACTAGCAATGAACTTCACTTTGGACTCCACCGGGGTCGGTCGTAACAACAATCATCATCATAAGGACGAAACGATGAAGGCCGTTGGAATCATCGTCATCATATTCATCATCTGCAGTGGACTTTTCCAATGGCTGACAATTTGTAACCTCAGAGGAAATTGCCATATGACGATGGAAAGCCCTGTTTATTTTGTTATTTACAGTTTATTTCATTTTAGATCCGCCATCAACTTTATTGTTTATGCTCTTCTGAGGAAAGATTTTCAGGCAGAACTCAGAAAAATTGCCAAAAGATTCCATAAGTGCGCGTAAAAGATCTGTGAATTTATGTACTTAAATACTGCACGACTTTTACGATCAGTATAATAAGCAAAGTAGAAATTCATGACAAAAACTAGTGTGGCTACAGGATGTGTGAATTTTAAAAGTCTAGTAAAACGGAAGAAAATTTTCATCTTTGAGAGCACTTTACGTCTGTGAGAACTGATAATCGAAAACGCAACTAAAATATGACTTGCTGCATGTTTATATAAGTCAGTTCAAAGTTTAAGAATCGTTTTCAGTGCGCATGCGATTTTATCCCAAATTTCTCACCTTTTTTTGTTTAATTAAAAACAATGAAGGTTTAAACAAAAGAAGGTGAGAAATTCGGGATAACATCGCATGCGCACTGTAAATGATTCTTAAACTCTGAAGTGGCTTATATGATCACGCCAACACTCAACACTTTCAATTCCTTTATCATTTAGAAACCAACTTCTTACTTTTATGTAAACCCCAAAGTTGGAGAAAAAAAAAAAGAAATTGAGCTAAAAAGGCCAAAGGAAGTCGACGAAAATTAGGAGTTATTAAGGCGCGAGTCCGAAGGCGGCTAAGAGGTTATACATTATCTTATCTTCTAAAATTATTAAGCTTAAATATTGTACATGAAACAGTGACAATTTACGGCGATATCACTGATAATGGAAGAGCGGCAAAAAGTAATTATCGACCGAAAACGAAAAAATACAGTAATATCATGAGAAGCGATTATCTTTTTCAGAAATTAAATTAGTTTTTTTCATCTATGAAAAGTTTTTTTTGTATCTGGAAATTCAATATCGAAGTAAAAGAGTAATAATCTCTTCGAGAAGCTTAGTAACTTACGACAATTACTTTTTTAATTACAATTCTTGAAAACAAATAGAGTTGCTGAAGGAAAAAATTGATAAATAATAACGAAAAGACTGGCAATAGCTTTAAAAATCATAGCAATATTTACAGTGAATTTTGTCTGAAAAACTGTATTTTGTCGTCTCCTTCATTCATTTTCGTATTCAATTCATTAAAATTAAGAACTACCACGCGATTGCGGGCGACTAAAAAGTCGAAAGTAGGAAGTTTTTTTGGAAGGGAAAAATATACTCGTATTTCGAAAATGTACCCAGGCTTTTCGTGATATATTTGTGAATTGAATGCTTCCAGAGTTAGCAATTTGTTTTTGTAAATAAAACTAAACTATCTGATATTTTTGCTTTTTGGCTTAATTTCTCATCAGCAACCGTTTCCTGCTTGGACATATATCATCTGTGTTTAGAATACGCTTTGAATCAAACATGTTTTTTTAAATGACAGACGAGTTTTTATCCAATAGGCAACGCTTTAAGCTTTCCAATGAGTGTAATAAGTAAGCACTTAAAAAACTCATGAATATTTAATGAGGAGAGCACAATAGAATCATCGATCATGGAGGAGGTTTTAAATCTGATAAAATATCATCTTCATTTTCTCTGCCAAACTTGGTTCATTCGTAAAAAAATCAGTAGAACATGTGAACATACACCTAGAGGTTTTTTAAGCTGTTTAATAAACTCGCAGATCGTGTGTTATTGGGTCTAAAACCCAATAAAACACTCCTGCTCGTATATCAAACTGTACTTCCGGGCAGTACTTAAACACTTTAATCAAAGGTGGCCATTTTAGTTGACAGTTGTATGTGACACCTAACGCTAATAGATATATTTTACAAGCTATTCTTGATAGCATTTCAATCAGATGATATTTATTTTCTGGAGTATGAGATATCATTTCTTTATTTATACCTCATGTATTTTTGTTTTGTTTTTGGACGGATTTTCTTCGAAATCGAAGATGACTCCATTTGCAGGGACGGACCCAGATTTTTTGATAACTGGGTACAGTACAGTAAATGTATAGAAACTGACCCAAATGCCAAGACTTGAAACAATTGTATGAAAGCAATGAACTATAACTCTGATATCTGCGATTAATTCAACTACTTTTTCATGTCATTAAGTAGATTACACATACTGCGCATTTCCTGTCGTTCCCACCCGCTGACCATAAAGTACCACATTGCCGAAATGACCGTGTTCAATTTGGAGACCACAAGCTGTTATTATTGAGAAAAACGAAGTACTTTCCTACTTTGATTAAGTATTGGCGCCAAATTAGAAGTTAGATTGCAGTTATTTTTCATCTTAATAGACAGGCAACCTTTCCGGCCTGTGTGCCTGAAGAAAGTCAAGTTGTCGTCAAACTGATAAGGGTTATTTGGAAGACCATGTAATTTTCAAATTATAAATTATTTTATGGGCTGGGAGTGGAATAACTGAGCTCAGCTTAGAAGTTAGTTCGTCAGTGAAAAGAAAATATAAATATCTGGCTAATACTAAAGCCTATTTACGAACAGAGTCTGTACTTTCATTTGCTTGTTTGTTTTTGTTTATTCTTTCCTTCTTTCTTCCTTTCTTTTTTCGACAAAAAAGGGCAGTTGAAATGCCCAGAAGTATAAAGAAAATAAATTCACTACTGCTACACCACCCTGGATTCCTATAATTACTTGGCGTTAGATATGATCGTTAGCAGATTTTGTATATATTTTCCTAACTTCATTATCTATTCGCGACAACGAGCCTCTGCTTCGCCAGTATTTGTATCGCCAATTCACAATCAAAATCTGCATGGTTCCAATAACAATTTACTAAAGGAAATTTTACAGAGAGAATCTCATTAATACAACACTCGACTAACTCGAAGAAATTCTCGCTTTTTGCCGTTATTTAACCCCCTAAGGAGCTTTTAAGTGTGATGTCAATCGTATGAAAAAACGACTTCCGGGTCCAAAACGTAAAGCAGTTTAATAAAGATTTTTCTTACTTTTTCTTCGTGACAGGATTTGTAGTCCAAAGTTCTAATTGTTTCAGGTGGAGAACATTTTTCGCTTTATTTTAGCGGTTTTTATGAGCAGTTGGACCCGGAAATACGTCACAACTTAACAGCTCTATAAATCAGTTATCTTTGAATTTCCAAACAAAAAAAAATCGAAGGAAAAGAAAATGCACGCTCGTGCTGTGTGCAGTCGTAAAGCACGCGGGGATTGATAGAGCACGAGAAAACTAGACACGATGTGGACTAGTGCGTCTCAGTGCGACCAGCACAGCAAGCCAATTATATTTTTTCTAATAAAATACACATTGGAATGGG
This sequence comes from Anthopleura xanthogrammica, assembly GCA_964019055.1. Taxonomy (NCBI): domain Eukaryota; kingdom Metazoa; phylum Cnidaria; class Anthozoa; order Actiniaria; family Actiniidae; genus Anthopleura; species Anthopleura xanthogrammica. The sequence continues at coordinate 7,362,964 of OZ025219.1, read as the reverse complement.
TTATTTTAGATATCAATGACGAAACAGTAAGTGCGCGCACGTGCTATGTGCTCTTATATAGCACGCTCCCCCAGCCAATCAGAACAAGATTGATAATAGTTATTCTATAAAAATATGACACACTTCAAGTTATATGCAAATAATGTATTGTCAAAGGATATTATTTTATCTTGTGTTATAAGCCTTGATCGTAATACCAGTATCTTGAAAGATTTTTTCCACTATATCTTTGATAACTTCCCAGCTCACTCCATCATCACCTGTTCCTAATCTAGGAATAGCTATTTGAGTGATACCATGTTCAACACAGTGGTTTTTCATGTCTTTGATGGAGCTGTGGAATGTCTCTTGTGTGGCTTTCTCCCACCATCTGTTTCGTACAAGCTATAGAAGTTCAAAGATATAACACGTTAGGATGGCATATATTGGCCTTTCCGAGTTTGTGTGGAAAACTGGTAAAGAGTAGGATGCATGCAAAATAATGGGGCTGTTTTAGGGGAAGCCATTAACATTTTTCATTCATGGTTTGTTTTTCAAGAGCTTTCTGTCATATTTTAAAAATGGCATCCCAGGCCCGTCGCTAGGACCTCGAAATGGAAGGGGGGCTCGTTTTTCTGCCAATCTCAGTTATTCCAATCTCATTATTCTCGCACAAATTTTGTGATTAAAAGGAGTAAGAAGGGGAGGAGGGGGGGGGGGGGGTGGTTCGTTTGAACCATCGAACCACTCCTAGCAACAGGCCTGCATCCCCTAAAACAGCTCCATGATTCAGCTGTTAGACTGTCAAAAACGGAATTTACAATTCTTTTAAGAATTTAAAAACAGCATTTCAAACAACCGTATTTATGTCAACATACTAATTTATACAGGTTTAGCTCTGGGTTTAGCCTTTTTTATAAGTCAGCTATCTATAGATACCCTAGTTTAAATATCTGTGGGATGTCAAAATATTGGTATTGTTTAAGTTGCATTCTTTCCATTCCAGTTGCCATTGTTATTCACTGATCGAGATAACAGTTGCAACAGAAAAATCGGGCAATACACTACCGTCAATCAAACAAATTGTTCTGTATCTTTACATATTCTGATTAACAGCATTGTATTGCCCGATCGTCCTGTCTCGACCGTTGTCTCAATCAATAATATTAATATCTTAATAATATCTTAATATTTTAATAATATTTATTTTATTATGATTTTAGACATAACTTTATTATTGTGTCAGAATACCTAGTTTACATGCATGAAGGTAAACTACTTGTGGACACCTATCTACCCCTCTTTAAAAAACATTAAAAACACCCCCCCCCCTAAAAATAAAAATTAAATATTTAAATACTACCAAGTCAAAATATTCCAAAATTATAAAATGCTATTCATAAAAGATAACTTGCAAAAATTTATAAAAGATTACTTCCAACAAACTCTGCGTGTAGCAATAAACAGTGGTAACTATTGTGAATGATTTGCTCTTAAAAATGAGGCTATTTATAAACCTGTAAAAAAGAGTCAGGATTAAGGATCACACTGTGGTATTTACTAAATAACAAGAGGAACTATTATTGAAAATGTAATGATGGCATGAAATGAGCTATAATGTATGTTTGTACTTACTAAATAATATACAAAACTTGTGTCATTTCTCTTAAAAACTGCTGTTTGCCCAACAACTTTATCTGCAAAAAAAGGAATACACATGAAATACATTATCCACAAGCATTCTATTGAATAAAACCATAAAGATAAACATTACTTCATTACTACTCACTGCAGATCAATTAAGACAAAGTCATGATCACCACTTACTTTGTTGCTTGAGCTCATTAGTATTTTCAAATTTCTTTTTGAAATCTCTTGCAATTCCTCTGTGCATTTCAAAATCAGCACTTACGGAACAAGCAAGAGATACTTCTGCTGGGGAGGCAAGGATAAGCCATGGACGGCCTTTCAATTCTGTGATGTCAACTGGTCCTGAAGTATGGTCCTGAAGTTTCAGAAACATTAATCAATAAATTATAAAAAAGATACAACAGTCTGACAGAAATTGGTATTTTTAAACAAACTAGTGGAATTTTTCAAATCATAAATGACAGAAGAACCCCTATTACTTGACCACTCTCAGGATGAATTGGTTATTGCTTACTATCAATAGACGTCACCTCTGGTAATGTCTCCATTCTAACCGGCTTAGAGAATGTTGAAGGTTGTGTGTGTATCTTGTTTTCTAGTTTCATGTTGTAGAAATAGCCAGAATACTTTGAGGAGTTATTTTGACATGATTTGACTTGCCCCCAGTCAACCATTGGTTGCCCCCAAGTCACATAAAAAAAGTCACGTGATTGATAGTAAGCAATAGAGATTGGCCATTTAATAGAGTTATGAATTACCAAAAACATCTCTCTCTGGGATTTAGACAACTGGCCACTAAATAGAGGTTGACTAAATTACTGCAAAACAACCCTCTTAGGATTTAAAGGATGCTCTAAAAATTCTCTCAAAACTAGTAAAAGTTCTTATTTTAAGATCCCCAGATAAGAGATTATACTATGAGATACTATGGTATCTTAGGTACCTTAAAATAAGAACTTTTTACTAGTTTTGAGAGAATCAAGTATTAGAGTGGGATCATGCAAATGTATTATAAAACTTTGATTAAATACAAAGTCTGCTTTCAACCAACCATCATTTCTTACCTTTTCCGCTTTATTAACACTCTTTGTTGAAAGAAGTTGGACGGCAGATGGAAAGTTTTTCCTACATAACAATCCTAGAAATCCAAAGAATATGGTACGACAGAAAATTAAGGGAATTTGCACACGATAACTTGACGTACAAAAACCCAAATAAAAAAATGCTTTCATGGTATTTTGGCATAAAAATAACTAACTAATGCTTGAAACGTCTTACCATCTATTGTACGTAGTGTTTGTTTTTGAAAAATCGCTTTAAATAATGCCATAAAGATAGTTTGAAGTTAACACATCACATTACAAGACATCAAACATGGAAGAAACACTGATTTAAACAGGCGTTGCTTGTAGTGGACGATTAGTACTGGGACTAGAAAAAACAAAGGTATCCCAACCACGGATTCGGGAGGTCAGTTCCAAAGTCCTGTATTTTTCAAGAATTTAACAATTTTTCGCATTTAGAGAAATTATTTCGAAAATCTTTATAGCTTTCGACGTAGGCTCATATCTTATAGACGTTGGATCCATGCATATGAATCGCACCAAATAGTAAATTTCGTGAATACCGCGGGATTGAGGCGATACGGGATGGATGTCAAACTGCACCATCACAATTCAGACTAGCTTGGCTTTATACCCTTGTGTCTTCCATTGTCATTTCTTTTTCACCTTTTCTTTCTTCGTTCATTCGTTCCTTTCTTTCTTTCTTTCTTTTTTTCTTTCTTCTTCCCTCCCTCCCTCCCTACCTTCCTTTTCTTTTTTTTCTTTTTTTTTACCTCTTCTTAATGAATTTTTCCAAGAATTTAATATACAAATCACATCCATGTTTTATTCATTCACAATATCTCTTATGTACACATTACATTATTAAATATTTAATTTAATACTCCATACCTGGTACTGATAAAATAACAGCTACAGGTGCAGTGGATGTCAGCGATTCTCTTGCCCCAGTCCTTTTCGCTCGTATAGGTTTCGTTATTGCGGGATTAGTCTGTGAACAGGCTTTTTGGGGCTATTGAGGGAGCGATAGAAAATCTCTGGTTTTCTAAGAAAATTTAACTTGTAATGTCGATTTTATTTATTGCTTTTTTTCGATCTGCGCAAATCTGTACAAAAATATAAACATCAAAAAATGTCTAAAAATCTAGCTCTCTAGGTCTACAAAATACTGAACAAATTAGTGTACGTATGAAGTAAAGCCGGTGCCATTCTGAAAAACTGAGCAGTTTGAGCAGCCAAGACCTGTCATATTATACAATATTAAGGTACGTGTCATTATTTATCACCTTGGGAAGTGGAGGGGGGTAGGGTCGGGGTATTTAGGGTGGGGTTTAGACAAGTGGAGGGAGATCAGGGAAAAACTGACAGATTTCAAAGGGGGGACCACTCAGTAGCAACCACTAGAAAGGGGGAATCATAAGAAAGATAGTGCTTTTCGGAAGGGGGAGGGGGTATCAGTGGATTTTTATGAAATTGCTACAAAAATCCTCCACACCCCTCCCCCCTAGGCGATAAGTAATGACCAGTGGCCCTAACTGAGAATTTTTTCCTTATGTACATATAAAACTAACTATATTCTAGCTAAAATAAATTTATCAAAGCCGCTTTTTTTGAGACTGCGAGCAGTTCAAGTATTTCCTTTGGTCACTGCTTGTTGTTTGCTTTGATCAATTCGACCATTAGAACTGAACTAGTCTGATTACGAATCCTCGCTCGGCCAAATCAACCAAAACAAACAGGATACCGAAAAGTGGCCAAGGGAAATACAGGGACTGCTCGCAGTCTATTTTTAAAAGATCTAGGTGTTCCAGACACGCCCAATGGACACACCCTAAGACGTACCAGACACGTGCATTTGATACGGCAAATTTCTTTGAAAACACGTGTATGGAAGTGCCGTGAAATGCCGTGACGTGACGTGTCGTGAAGTGACATGTCCAGTGACTTGCCGTGCCGAGTAAAAGCATTTTGATTGGTTGAACAGTAATCTTACGCGATGTGATTGGTTCAAAGCTAGGAATATAACGTCATTTCTTTAGTAATACAAAATGTATTCCTCTCGATCTACTGCTTGTTTGGTAGTGCTTCCGTTCTTGATGTTTTCGTAAGATAGCTAAAAGGAAAAAATAAGAGTACTAAGTAAAAAAAAAAAAAAACGAGGACGGTAAAATCGCTGACGCAAATAAAACAAAGTGAGCAAAATCGCCGCAACAATTGTGTTAATAAAACTTTGCCTAAAAAAGTGAGGGGGAGCTCTAGCAACCTTGCCCCCCTCCCCCCCCGTCCGCCGCCCATGATCGAGCAGTGATAATGTGCGTTGCGCCATTCATACCAATGATAGAAAAGGTGATCACCATCGACTCGTTTATTAAGGCTGAGACTGATTAGGCAATATTTCGTTCTTACCACTTTAAACAAGTTCCTGATTGTGTTCCTCTACTAATTGTCGAAGTTTTTCCTTGAATTCGTTTAAGCTCCTTGAGAAGAGATCTATTGATAAAAGGACAATGTGTGACTAAGTATATGCAACTGCTGACATTTGATTTAATTCGTCCGTCCATCTGTCTGTCTGTCTGCATGTTTGACTGTCTGTCTGTCTGTGTGTCTGTTTGACTGTCTGTCTGTCTGTAAGTCTGTGTGTCTGTCTGTTTGTCTGTCTATTTGTTTGTCTGTTTGTCTGTCTGTTTATCTGTCTGTCTGTCTGATTGTCTGCCTATCAATATTTGAAGCCATCTTACCTTACAGTGTTGTTAAGGGAGTCAACTTGTTCTCTCAGGATACTGTTTTCAGAGTTAACATAGTCAGCCCTACATAAGAAAATAGTAAAATCAGCCACTTTAAGAATAACAACGAAAATTGCGGGAACTGATACAGAAGTAAATTCAGAACTTGTGTTCAATGCTTGATTAAGGTTATTGTGTGATTAGATACATCAATCAAATCATCGATTCAATATCCCACTCCTTGCTTGGTTCTTTCCCGCTCGGCCAACGATTCGCACAGGCAACCCGCACAGCCTAAAATCATATCAACAGACCTTTTCGGCTTTGGCGTAATTTTTCCCAATTCAGACCACTGTGGCACATGAGAAGACATATGAATATGGATACAGCTCAAACAAAGAATCTTATTCTCAAGAGAATGACACATGGTCTGGAATGTGAAAACGTTACACCCAAGCCGAAAAGGTCTATTCATCTGAGTCAATATTCTTACCTTTTTTCCAGACTCTCCACATATTCTTTTTTCTTCCTCCGGCTCTCTTGCGCCGAAAGCTGTACAACGAAAAATATTATTTGGATTAGAATTTTTAAATATGATGAGCATAGAGATAGGAAGAAAAACCCCTCCAAGAACGTCGGAGAGAGATTCATACAAATATATAGTATACCTTGTTTTTAATCTTCCTTCTTATTCTTTTGAGTGCTCTTTCTTCGGACTACAAACGAATATCAGTTGAATGCATTAAATTCATATAGTGTAATAGAGATGTTCCGTGTAAGCTCACTAGAAAAGTCTCGATCGTATTGCATGTGTATTGACCCCTTAGCCTCGATTGTATGTGTTCAATAATAAATGAATATTTGACTGCATTCAACTGTACTATAATATCAGAATGATAATAATATAAGCTATATCTAGAAAGAGGAACGTGGACAGGAAAATCTCTTGTGTATAGAACTAGTGGCTGTGGACACCCAGTATCGAGCAACAAGTATCTGAGGACCTCTGAGAGGGTAGGGAAATTTACCCGTCACAACCACCTATTTTATTTTATAATTTTTATTATTTTCCCCCCTATTTTTGATCATTGTTTTGACCTTGTTCTTAACTGAGCGCTTACCTTTGTACACGGAGGTCCTCGGTTTAGAATGGGATACCCCTCTGACAAGAAGGCTTCTCGCTCTCCTTCGGTCAGGTCTCCAGTGAAGAACTCCCTTGATTCATATCCAGTGCTTGTCTGTCATGAAAAAAGGTCATTAAGAAATGATGTTTATTGATCGATATATTGAAGTAAACGACAGGAAAAATTTCATTTGCTGACCTTCATGCCATTATCAAGGGACACAAAACCACTGGATTCAGAATCGCTGCCATTTTTGTCTTCATCGATACTCAAACTATCATTCGTTTTGTTGTTTTTTTGTCCTTTCTGAAAAATTGAAATCAAAATAACAATTAAGAAAAACCACTTTCAACAACATTTATTCTCTCGCTCGGTGATGTAGTAATCACAGGTCAGTATAGCACCCTCTCCCCTCCCCTCCCCTCCCCCAAAGTGCCGCTAAGCAAGCTACCACTTTAGGTAATAACGATTAAGAAGTAAAATTTAATGAAGACTAAAGCCTGGTTTTTAAAAGTGACGCAAGCACAAACACAAGCACAAATTTGGTTTTCACTATGACGCAGTTACAATCGCAAGCACAAGTATCAAAATCTTTGACTTGCGCTTGCGTCATAGTTTAAACCAGGTGTAAGATATGACATACAGGAAAATCAATAAGCAAAGAAAAATAGTTATGGCGCGCCTTGGTTTTCCTATATACATAATTCACCTGCATGGATTATTTGATCAGATCCTTGATACATAGAGCATATAAGTTGTGACGTATTTCCGGGTTACAAAAACCGCTACTAAAGCAGAAAAAGTTCTCAATAATTTAACCTCCATTTAAAACAATAATGAAGAACTGAAGACAACGCGTTGCGTGACGACCCTAAAAATGGCTGCGGGTGAGACTACGTTACATTTAAAAGCTCTATTCTTATTTTCCTTTACTGGGTTTCCTGTGTTAGAAGCATGACAGTTATTATACCTTGTTCAGTAAGCAGGATATCTGGTACAAAACCTTGGTGTCTTCTTCTCTGCTTTTAGACATGAAGGAAGACTTCGATGTAGATAATGTCCTCCAGTCATTTGGGTCTCTGGGCTGCGTTTTGTTAATCAAAATAATGGGTATAAGTAAGGTAGGTAAGGTAGGTAGGTAGGTAAGGTAGGTAGGTAGGTAAGGTAGGTAGGTAGGTAAGGTAGGTAGTTAGGTAGGTAGGTAGGTAGGTAAGGTAGGTAGGTAGGTAGGTAGGTAAGGTAGGTAGGTAGGTAGGTAAGGTAGGTAGGTAAGGTAGGTAGGTAGGTAGGTAGGTAGGTAGGTAAGCGGTAGGTAGGTAGGTAGGTTGGTAAGTAGGTAGGTGGGTAGGTAGGTAGGTAGGTAGGTAGGTAAGCGGTAGGTAGGTAGGTAGGTAGGTAGGTAGGTAAGTGGGTAGGTAGGTAGGTGGGTAGGTAGGTGGGTAGGTAGGTAAGTAAGGTAGGTAGGTAAGTAGGTATAGGTAGGTAGGTAGGTAGATGGGTAGGTAGGTGGGTAGGTAGGTAGGTAGGTGGGTAGGTAGGTAGATGGGTAGGTAGGTAGGTAGGTAGGTAGGTAGGTGGGTAGGTGGGTAGGTAGGTAGGTAGGTAGGTAGGTAGGCTGGTAGGTAGGTAGGTAGGTAGGTAGGTAGGTAGGTAGGTAGGTGGTTAGGTAGGTAGGTAGGTAGGCTGGTAGGTAGGTGGGTAGGTAGGTAGGTAGGTAGGTAGGTAAGTGGGTAGGTAGGTAGGTAGATAGCTAGGTAGATAGCTAGGTAGGTAGTTAGGTAGGCTAGGCATGCGTAATTACTGTATTTCAGGTCAAGCGTTAATAATCTCCTCACAGAAATATCCCCATCAGTAGACAATCCCTCTGTGAACTTTCCATAAGCTAAATCAAAAACCTCCATATTGCCTGAAACTGAAAAATGAATTAAAAAAATAAACTTGAAGTTCAAAAATAATCACCAAAACTTCTATCTCGTGATGGCGAGATCTCTTTCTTATTGTTTTTTTTTTCAATTCTAATTCTGATAGATGTATGAGTTTTTTAGATGGGTTTTCTTCAATTGTTATTAATCTTCATGGTAAAAATTAACGATTTTGTCTCGTTGCTGCCCCTAAAAACGCAAAGCATTATGGGGATGTGAAAGTGGTGAATTGCACCAATTTCTAACCACCATAAAATCCCCATTCATCGATTAGTAAAGGTTAGGCACTGAGGGTGGTCACTGCCAGGGTTTCTTTACGTCCTCAGTGGTTCTTTTACGTCATTCCTGTACAGGGTGAGGGAGTCATCGCGAGCCACGTGAAAGTATAATCATATGTATATGTTATTACAAAAGCAGCCGCCATGATCGACATTCTCCTCAGTTATTTTCGAAAAGACCCTGAATATTTGTCTATCCGTAGGACTCGAACCACGACCTCCCCGTACGAAAGTACGAGCTTGCCAATGCTCAACCAGGTGGCGATTATCAGTTATCATACAATTTTCTTATCTATTTTGCCATCATCGTATGCAAATTTAAAGCTTACTCAGTTCCGTTTGACTCAACTCCTTTCCGTTTAATTATGTTACTTGTATATATTTAAGTTTTTTGTCTCATGTGTTGATCATTGTTATTTCTTGTATTTTTCCTTTCCTCTCAAATTATAATTTTTTTCTTTCAAATTCCTTTTTGTTTTACTCCTATTTTCTTTAGTTTCGTTTTTTCGTCATTACTTTTATATTTTCTTCCTTCCTTCCTTCCTTCTTCTTTTCTATTCGTTTCTTTCCTTTTTCGTCTACTTTTTTGTATTGTTTTAAATTCACTTATTTCTTACTCGTATAACAAAAATAGCTTACATAACCATGGTAACGGAACATCACCCAGCACTCCTGTTCGCCGGCATTATGCAAAGTCAACTATCTCCTAAAGCAAAATATTTCCGAGTATCACCGGCGTATGCTGTAGAAAATTTCAAAGGCTGTGTTTGCAAAAAATTCTTCCCTTATAATCTTCACTGCCAATCTGAAAAAACTTTGGCTTTAAAAAAATTCAGCTCTCCCTCCATGACTGCTTAAATCAAAGGTCATCAAAGTTCGTTAACAGTCCTACTTTGAAAGTTTAAAATTGTGGAACAATAATATAACATTTTTGGTGTACTTTTGAGTACTATACATTCTATCAACACAAAATATTAGATGTATACTCACACAATTCTTCTTCAATATTGAGATGAATTAGATATTTCCTACAGATATTTCCTAACTACGAACCGAGTGCAAACTTCAAAAGTGTCCTAGAATCCCACTGCCTTGATTTATAACTAATTTGTTGCTGTTCTCTTATTGGTTAATTTTCATGCTGACGTCAACAATCTATTTCAAGGCTTTCTCCCTCAGGCAAAGTCGACCATTACAAAACAGCTCACGTGTCAGGAAATCGTTTCTGTTTTTCAGCAATAGCTTTACTTTTCCTGGTGGCGGTGTTATTTCAACTATTGTTATCTATGATAAGAGAAGGCTTCTATATTTCCCCCCTACTTAGTAAGTTAGCGGTTTCCTGCAACGTGACCAAAATCAAAAAAACTGAGAACTAAGTTCTATTCTTGCACAAAATTACCTTTGAGCATTTGACCAAAAACGATATTATCGGGCCTTTAGGTACAAAAATTTGGCAACCAAAAAAAAAAACTTAAATTTTCGTTCGCGAAATACTTCTCGGTTTTACTCATTTCTATTTTTTTGTGCTTGTTTTCGAGAATGTTTCAGCAGGATTTCTTTTCAAAACAAGCTGGAGTAGATATCAATTACCCTGTGACAGAATAGCAGGTACTCTACTAGTGTTATTGTATGTGAATAATGATCGCGGTTAACGTCTAGTAGTCTCTGTTCTATGTGAATGAACTTTGGCAAATCGTTAACCAAAAGCTTCAACAAATTATTGCGGAATTTTGGCCGGAAATATGCAACTACATTCGATAAGGTTTGCATTTCGTACTTTTTGGCAAATTTTTAATTCTGGTATTTGTATTATTTCAAAAAAATCATATCATGTCAGTAACTCCGGATTCATATCTTTGTGTCAATTTATTGGTTATCAAGTAGCTTGGACTACTATGATAAAATATTATTTATAGAAGAATGAAGTCTCCGGAAAAGAGGTAATATGTAGGCTATGAGTATCACGCCAAATATCGGAATCATATATGGATGTGGAAAGATTCTTGTTATGATTTCAAAGAAAAGAACTAGAACAGAGCGTTGAATATTTGATTTCGGGAATACAAAATTATGTATTTTTCAAAACAACTCTTCAAAATTATAATTTTATTGTTGAAGATTTAAGCCGCCTCTTTTAGACAGATACTTCAATTCAAAACTATATGCATTGGCTTAAAATATCTTATACTTTGGAACATATAATCCTTGAACTATCAATAGGTAGTTTAGAAATTATTCTGTTACTGTATTGTTATATAACACTTCACTGTCCGATTCATCAGTCAGTTTCGTAAATATTGAATCGTGAGTTAGTTCTGAATGTGGTTAGGTAATGGAATAATATATTCGAAAGCTACAAACCTTTAATTGATGTCGGGTAGAGTGAGTACCTTGGCTTGCTGGGCTGTGGGCGATTAAAACTTTAGTCCAGAAACAGTTCTTAAAACCACATAGTCCTTCCACTGCGATAGACTTACAACCTTGGCAACTCACTCAGTGTTTTGCTGGTGAAAAACAACACTTAATTCAATCCGTGATAGAGCTCTCTCTGTGTCTGGCAGTTTCGAAGCTCAGCTAATGAAAATTTTAGGTACTTTTACCGAACTGAAGTAAGCTTAGAGTGTAGTTCGATTTTCGAATTTTCACGATTCGATATCAACACGTTTCAGAACTCACGCAGCTCAACACGCTTTGAACAAGACACGTGTCACGATGGACGATTTTGTGGACGTGGCACAGGCCTCACCGGCTCCTTGAAGCGAAGGAACAAAACCTGCGAGTTAAAACGATTCGATATTCATTTAAAAGGATAAAAAATCAGGTCTGCGAAATATATTTGCAACGTAGCAACGAAGAGCACCTGAAACAATTCAGTTTTTTTTAATTGCTTTCATTCGAGTCTCATGCAATTCTTGAACAATGGTCATACTGAATGCAAAATGAAATATGTCTTTATCCTTTTATTTCTTTCATTCTTTTCACGTTTTCTATTTTCTATTTTTCTAATTCCAATTTATTCGAAGATCTGAGAATATGTTTGAGTGAATAACTTCGTTAAATCAAACTTGCGTGCTTTAACTGGTTGTAGAAATGATGACGTATCTGTAAACACTGAGCAAGCACGAGAAAAAACGATTATAAGACTAGACTGCAGGACTATGCATATAGGAAAAGAAAAGAAAAGAAAAAGAGAGGGAAAATACAAGGGAAAAAAGGAAATAAAAAGGAATGAAAGGAAAGGAAAGCAGAGCAAAGTAGAGCAAAGAAAACTCAAAGAAAGGAAAGGAAAGGAAAGGAAAGGAAAGCAGAGCAAAGTAGAGCAAAGCAAAGCAAAGAAAGGAAAGGAAAGGAAAGGAAAGGAAAGGAAAGGAAAGCAAAGCAGAGCAAAGTAGAGCAAAGCAAAGCAAAGCAAAGCAAAGCAAAGCAAAGCAAAGCAAAGCAAAGCAAAGCAAAGCAAAGCAAAGCAAAGCAAAGCAAAGCAAAGCAAAGCAAAGCAAAGCAAAGCAAAGCAAAGCAAAGCAAAGCAAAGCAAAGCAAAGCAAAGCAAAGCAAAGCAAAGCAAAGCAAAGCAAAGCAAAGCAAAGCAAAGCAAAGCAAAGCAAAGCAAAACAAAGCAAAGCAAAGCAAAGCAAAGCAAGGAGAGGAAAGGAAAGGAAACGAAAGGAAACGAAAGGAAACGAAAGGAAACGAAAGGAAACGAAAGGAAACGAAAGGAAACGAAAGGAAACGAAAGGAAACGAAAAGAAAGCAAAGAAACGAAAGGAAATAAAATGAAAATAAACTGAATAAAAGTTCTGACATCTGATTACTTACTGGAAAAACAAAAAGTGGTTATTAAATGGAACAAAGTTTCTTATCTTATGTATATCTACATTACGAGAATACCTTCCAAATTTCCATCCAATATAGTTTTCTAATGACCCCGACTAGTTCTGTATCTGCACTGTAAAATATCTCATTGTTTACTTTGGTTCAATATTCAGTGAGTTCAGAACAGTGACGTGTTACATATGAAGACTACATTTTACAATAGTATTATACAAGTCAAGCTTGGAATATTCACCGCTATTTGCTCAGTTGCAAATCCCCTTACCAGCTAGCCACGGCGTTGCTAGGGAACTATCCTAGGCGTGAGTAATGCATTACTTATGTATGGGTAGACTGATAACGTAGCCTGAGAAAACAGACGTCCTTTTGCTCCTCATCCCCCGCGAAAGAGAGATGAGGAGCGGAAGGACGTCTGTTTTCTCAGGTTAGAAATAAAGAAGTTTTGATGATTTATAGAGATATCCAGTAGTTTGTTTGTTTGTTTGTTTGTCTTATTTTTAAAGATCGAGTAGTTTTCACTCGTGGTTTAAAATTATTTCATATGCTCATATTTTATGTTCGGTTAATTTGGATTCGTGCATGTCGTAAATGAGTAGAGTTGCTCGTAGGTTCTCTCCTGTGCTTCGAGTTCTTTTTTCTATCCAAGTTCTCTGGTTTTCGATCCTCCCTCAGCAAAAATCAACGTCTGAATTTCAATTTGAATCCATTGGATGAAAAGCTACTCCAAAATGCAGCTGTTAGATTTTATTAATTTGATTTTATTTCTATTTTATGACCCTTTATGAACTCTTAAAACTTTGGCGTAAAAACTAATATTGAACTAATTTTACTGCACTCCGGCTGAAGATGACTTCCGCTCAGGTTGTCGAAACGTCAGTCACCACCAACAACAGTCTTTCTCAGTCAAGACTACACTCAGCCGGGCAATTACATTACTCACTCAACTGAACTAATTTAGAAGGTTATAGGGATTGATGAACGATCTACCATGAATTTTTTTTTCATAATTTCCCAGTGGAAATTCGTAAAACTGAACAGTTTTGAAACGGAAATGTTTCTTTTCAGGCCGACTACGGTATCTAATAGCAAACCAATCAAGCATTTTAAACCCATATTCGATTAAACTGAAGCAAATGACTTCAATGAATTCACTAGGCATCTATAAAAAATGATTAAACACCGACTTTTAAAGATTGTGATAAACAGCACGTTTCTCTTTGAATTCACGAGTTTTTCTTAATTTGCGCTTCTCTACGGGGAGTAATTCTTTTTACCGTTGAGAATAATGCGTTATGAAATACATATCATCAAGACATTAAAAAGGAAGCAAACTTTAATGTTATCGAGTTCACTAGATGGCCTGTGGCCTTGACCTTAAAGTTCACCGCTCGGTTCGTGTATAATTCGCTAGACCTCTTTGCAAAATGTTTCAAAATAGTCAAGGTTTGCGACTACTATGTTGTTAAACACTCTTACTTTTTTTACTCAGTAATTTTCACAAATAAATCACTTTTCATGTTTGGTATTTTTGGAGTATGAGAGTAGCTTATATAACCTTTGTAAAGCAACGTGTGTTTTTCTAACTATGGAGACACGTGTTTTTTTTGGGGTATTTTTGTAGCCTGAAAATAATTTTTTTGGGCACCTGTCCGCGTGACTTTTCGAGATATTCTATTATCGACTAATCATCATTTTGCAGATATCTATCCAAGTTGAACTTAACGTCTGGAAACTAATCAGTTGCTTAATGTTATTCCTAGCCTCCCTCACTGCAATTGTTTGAAAAAATAATATTATCAGGGTCATTGTTGAAAAAAATGTAAAATGTAACTCGGTATATCCAAAAAAATATCTAAAAAATCTGAAAGAGCAAAAAGACACAGTTTTCAACAGAAAATTTTAGTGAAAAATTTAAAAACATAGTCTTATCTGGAGGCAATTTTTAAGTTCGCAACTCAAAAACTAAAAGGTTATAAATTAGTTTGTATTTAAATTTTAATTTATTGATATAAATTAGAGAGAAATGGTGAGGGATGATTAAGATTTTAGCTGTGAAAACTTGGAGGAAAGCACGCATGCAAAGAAGGAAAAGAGCTAGAAACAAAGCCGACTCATTAATCACGAAAATTCGTAAATTTTGAAAGTGTCTAACCGCAACAACAGAACAAAAACAAAACACTGAATTGAATTAATGAATTGGAAATTAAAGAAGAAAAAAGAGAAGAGATCCTTGAGGGAAAAACCGATAGTTTTGGTATTGCTGATTAATGCCAATAATTGGTTTTTTGTTTGAGCTCAGTTTCGCGTGTCTATGCTTGAGTTACATAACTACAGAACGGTTTATGTCATACAAGACATGATGCTCACGTGGACTTAAGAGGTTGCCATGGCAATGCGAAGTATTCATTATCTGAAGCGGTACTTAAAAAAAAGCTATTTTTGAAACAACGAGATTTTGATTCACGTGTAGATAGTATGATCATTATCTAGGTTTTACGCTCGATCTCTCTTTCTCTCTCTCTTTTCTTTTTCTTTTCTTGTTTTCCTTCCTTCCTTACGCATTCCTTCCTTTCTTTCTTTCTTTCTTTCTTTCTTTCTTTCTTTCTTTCTTTCTTTCTTTCTTTCTTTCTTTCTTTCTTTCTTTCTTTCTTTCTTTCTTTCTTTCTTTCTTTCTTTCTTTCTTTCTTTCTTTCTTTCTTTCTTTCTTTCTTTCTTTCATGCTTTCTTGCTTTCTTGCTTTCTTGCCGCTTTCTTGCCGCTTTCTTGCTTTCTTGCTTTCTTGCTTTCTTGCTTTCTTGCTTTCTTGCTTTCTTGCTTTCTTGCTTTCTTGCTTTCTTGCTTTCTTGCTTTCTTGCTTTCTTGCTTTCTTGCTTTCTTGCTTTCTTGCTTTCTTGCTTTCTTGCTTTCTTGCTTTCTTGCTTTCTTGCTTTCTTGCTTTCTTGCTTTCTTGCTTTCTTGCTTTCTTGCTTTCTTGCTTTCTTGCTTTCTTGCTTTCTTGCTTTCTTGCTTTCTTGCTTTCAGGATAAAAATATTTAATTGAGGGCATAGTCAACAGGACAAGAGTCCCATGTAAAGACTACCCTAAAGGAAGTTTCTTGCTTGCTTATGGGTATACACTAAACCCTTTAAAATGATTTTGTCGACTACGAGCAATACTGGATATCTCATATCTCAGTGGATGGATTCTTGAATGAATGGGATAAAAATATACTGCTTTAATTCAAAAGTATTGATCATGATACAATGCCATCATTGCGCGTCGTTTGATGGTTAACAATAAAATGGTATGTACATGGCTGACATTGTCCTTGGTGTTGAAGGACTTTGACCCGTTAAATACAGACCCCTTTCAACAGTTTCATCAAAGCAGCTCAATTTAGAGGACAAAACAAAAGAATTTCAATCTCCTGAGAATTGGAACCTATTGTTTTGTCCTCCAGATTAAGCTGCATTCCGACGTGCAGAAAGGGGTCTAAATATGCGTAACTTGAGAAAAGACATTACCCTCTGGGCATCGCAGAACTTTGGTTCCAACGAACATCAAATAATTTTGCCGACATTCTACAATGAAAGACAACTTGAACTTGAAGAGAAAAATCTAAAACTTTTTTCTGGCAAAGCTAGCCTTTCTGTAAGGTTCGAGCAAAGTCAAGGTGATAGCTTTAAAAAAAATTCTCTCTAACAATTCATAACTGAATGTTAACTTTAGTATATCAATAGTGATAAGGTTTGGTTTTTTTTACAACTTTTGAAAATGCCAATAACACCCATGCATGATAACTGACAATTCGATTGGACAATTCTACTGGAAGCCAATAAACTGCATGTGTCTGCTAATATGTATTGTGCCAGCTATTCTTATATTATAGTCAAAACGGCTCCAGCGTACCCCCCTAGAATTTATTAATGAATTTATTATTGGAATATTGAGTTCAATATTCACTCTGACTCCACACTTGAAAATGAATTATCTACTTGAGTTTTGATTTGATTCTTCAACAATTGCCTT